>BLKR01003145.1:128928-139460 GCA_011170035.1 Teleogryllus occipitalis
AAAGGAAAAAATACTACAATCGGTTCAGTAGAAGCTCTAAACGAAGCCATGGCAAAATACCTTATTTTTTTAAATATATAGATAATAATAATAATAATAATAATAATAATAATAATAATAATAATAATAATAATAATAATAATAATAATAATAATAATAATGACTTTATTTATGTGGCGAGGCTCGGGCCATCATGCCCGTTCTTCCGCCTAACCACGTAATACATAAATTTATTGATAAAAATTGAAACATTATTCAGAGATACATTTAGTAAATAAAAATAGAATACAACTTACAGATGTCATGCCCATGGGCTCATAAACGCGACAAGAATACGTCTCAGCTTATGCCTTAAGCGGCCGGAAAAAACAGGGAAAATAAAGGAAGTGTGTATGCTCTTCAACATGGAGCAACAAAAATAATATATTTAAGATAAATTTAAAAACAAACCAACATTACTGACACTGGAAAACTCTCAAGGTGTGCCCGAAAATAAATCCTGAGAGAGATTAATTTAGCAATACGTATCAAATGTTAACAAAAATTCTCAAATACATTAATGAATCATAAAAAACAATATGAGACTGCACACAACCACCCGGCCAGGACGACGGCTTAGGGCCGATTTTAGTTTACAACTTCATGTACTAGGGGAAAAGACGCATTCAGTCAGAGCCATGACAAAGTCAAACAAAAATGAATTAGAAGTTCCTAGTAGATAACACAAAAAAACTTCTAACCTATAAAAATACTTAATTTAAACTAATTAAACTATTGTTAATTCAATTAAGAACTAACTTAAAAAAAGAAAAAAACTGTTAAAAAGCCATATAGAAATTACATTTACCTTACCATTTTCAACTCACTTAAAAACTAACTTAAGAAAATACAAGAAATGGAGAAAAAAAACTATTAAAAAGCGATATAAAATATTACATTTACCTTACAATTTTGAACAAATGTAGTACACACTTTCACATCATACAATATCATCTCAGAGAAAGAGTATTTAAATGTTTTTTGAATGATCGCAGTCTTTTACATTTCCTAAATTTACTGGAAGGCTATTCCACTCTCTGGTCGTTGCTACTAAGTAAGGTTTATTGTAAGAATTAGTGTTGCTTTTAGGAATATTGCATAGCAAACATTTCTAGAATCTTCTTGTTTTAAGATAAGAAATTGTATGAGAGAGGTAAGTAGGTACACCCTATATATCGTTTTTTATTAAATTTCATTGTTGGATTGTGTGAAGGACGTTTAAGAGAATGGTGCAGGTGTCGCGTCAAAAACCATGATTTTTCGAAAATTGCAAAAGTTCAAACTTAATTCGGAGTTTTCCTAGAACTAAAATATCAGTGATAAAGGTTTTTGACCTTAATGTAATCTTTCCTTAAAGACAGGTTTTGAAATAAGATCATGT
Source organism: Teleogryllus occipitalis (assembly GCA_011170035.1). Classification (NCBI taxonomy): domain Eukaryota; kingdom Metazoa; phylum Arthropoda; class Insecta; order Orthoptera; family Gryllidae; genus Teleogryllus; species Teleogryllus occipitalis. Next base: position 130,349 of record BLKR01003145.1, read on the forward strand.
ACAATTTTTCGAAAATTTGAGTGTTTTTCGCGTAATTTTGCGAGAAATATGGGCGAGAAAGTATGTGTTGTTTTAGCACCACTTGGTTTTTGCTTCAATTCGTGATATCTCGGTTAATAATCAAAGAAATAACTTGAATTTTTGTCCAAAAATATATGGTTTGCATGACCACGTTTTAACTCAATCTATCCAAAACTGTAACTTTAATTAATAATTAACGAACAATTGACCCGCAATCACTACAAAGTCAACACGTTCTATGTGATTTTAGATAACTTAGTTTGCGAGGTAAGTCGAATAAAGGAAGCTTACGAGATCAGTGGAAAGTGCTTCATAATTTTAGAACTTTGAAGTTTGAATGTAAGCAATGTACAAGAAAAATAAAACTTGTTGCGAGGCTTCTGTGACATGAATTTAGAAGGCACATTGGGAAATGAAATGTTACATTTCCATGCACACTGCGCTTAGAAAAATATTGAAAATTTGTCTCCAATGGAACTGATGAAGTTTCTTCGTGATAATCTGTTCATGTTTTATTGTACATGTTGTATTCCCATGCTGAAACTGATCAGATGATTGTCTGCACACCAATAAGTAATTACATAGCTGAAAGATCTTATTCATTTTGAAACGTATGAAAAACTATCTCAGATCCGAAATGACCGAAGATTGATTAAATGCGCTTTCGTTGTTGGCAATAGAATGCGAATGTTTCATATCAATATACTGAGATTATCTCATCCAGCAATTCGGTGACCAATCAGCAAGGCGCACGAGATTTTAGTTTATTTGGTGTAATGTTATTCATTTTATTATCAAAAAAATTATTGAAACTTTGTTGCCTGTATTAAAAAAAATCAAGAATACAAAAGAGGGCGGCATGGAGTGTAGTGCCCAGGGGCGCCCCAAGTGTAAACCCGCCCCTGGACTTACCTACTTCACCCTTGTCTCTTTTGGCTATGTTCTTCGCGACTACTGACGTTTCAAAATATGGTGTGACTATGGTACTCCAAAATTCAAGCCCACTCTGGTAACTTCGAAGGGCAGAGATATCATAAAAACAAAACAGAATTTGTTACGAGATTCATTCCATAAATCACGACATACGAGATTCATTCCATAAATTAGGCAATTTGGAAACAGGAATAGAAATTCATTTTGAGTATTCACCATTAAAAGCAGTGCCGGCTCGTGCATAGGTTGCTCTGTTGCACAACCCCCAGAAAATGAAAAAGATCTGATAATATCTTAGGAATATACATTTTCCTTTTAAAACATTCATTATTCAAGATATTGCAGCAAAATCGATGTATATGAAATCATTTTGAAATCAAAGAGCGTCCAACTGGAACTCTCTCCGGTGTCAAGTCCCTTGCCAGGAATTGTACCACTCTCTTGACTCTTGGATGTATGAATGGATTTACCGCTTTACTCTTTGGCCCTTCGATTTAACACGGGGAACATATGGCCTTTTGGTTGGACAACCAGGCTATTGGCGCCGTCGCGCTGCGCGGCGACGGAGGGATTCTCAGGGGATTCCCCATATTCTGTCTTCGTCTAACTCACTGCAACGTAGTATTATGATTTTCGCTTGTTATTGAAAGTACACAAGTTCAGTCAATTATTAGCGATATTTAATGCATTGTTTATGATATTTGGAGAATTTATTTTCATTTGATATTTGGTTTGTTGATTCAAAACGTACATTTGATGAGTTCTTTGTGTAAAGGTGGCCGTTTCGAATAGAAGTACCTGTATGGATGCAGCTGACCAGCGAGTTGCGAACGTCCTTGTGAATACGAATGTGTGTCGAAGATCTTTCATTATTGCCAAGTATACCAGAGTATTGAAATTTCTAAAATAAAATAATCTTATTTGTTTGAAAGATGTCGAAGCAATAGTGCTTGTTGCGATGTACTGGAGTCGAATTCAAGTACCCAGCGGAAATCAAAGCCAGAATCACGTGCGCGGGAGGTGTATATGCCTTACGCAGACCCAACGCAAAAAATTATGTAACTAAGTGTTTCAATATAGACTTTTATTTCACTTTGTTTTAATTGGTTTTATTTGCGTTCATTTTTACCTCTATGTTCGTATTTTTAATTTTAGACATTACATTTCCGTCATTTGATGGAGGTGCAACCTCCAGTCTGTCTGTTGGGGCACCAACCGCCACTGATTGAAGGCAGCGTCACCCAATGCTTCTCGTAGCTCCCTATGTTATTGACTAGCATTTCTGTCTTGAAGAACTGCAGTTTACACTATGTCCGTTTTCCGCTTTACTTCTTCGAGCACAGACACTAGCATACTAACTTTGGGTATGCTGCCAACGAGCCACCAATTCAGACAGACGCCATTCGCAGGAAATATCTCCTAGATTGTCAAATGGGGATTACAACGAATAAACTTGACTAATATTAATTTTTTAATTGTGGAAAATATTACATATAATGACCCTTGAATAATTAACAAATGTGTATTTAACTTTCATATTTCAAAATAACCATTATTCCGACCTTTCTATTAACTTAGAAAACAATTATTTGACCTTTAATTTGCTAAAGGCTATGCTAATGTTAACATAAGATTAGATGGGAAAAGTATGATTATAGTGACCATAAACAGTTCGTAAATGCTACGTGAGAGGTGACTGCGCAAAACAGGTTGTATCTTACAAGTGCTCCAAGGAGACCATTATGTGCGAGTCAGTTGATTATTCAGGAGTGCAGTAACGTGAGTTTCTTTCTGTATGACTATAATATTAATGATATTACTTTGACTTCGTTAGTATCGTTTATTACATCGGATATAAAAATGATCCTATCTACCAATGGAGAAGCGTTATTGAATTGGATATATGAATAAGTTGTGTAATCCACTCCGAACACACACGTAAGTAAACAGCATGTAAAGGCGATCGAATAAGATGAAATCGTACATTATGAAACGATGATGTAATGATGGGTATTAATACACGAGTGTGATATTATGATGCGAACGGGGTACGAGCGAGTATCATAAACTTCAGACAAGTGTATTAATACCCATTACATAGAGTTTCATACGGTACATTTTTATATGACTTTAATAAGTTAAACTTTTACATTGAATCGTTTCGTGGCAGTTGATATGAAGGATTCAGCCAAGGCCACATAACCCTATCCTCGCATGCTGCCGCAGGTGGTTCCTAGGCGCCTGTGAGAGATTACTGGGCTAGTCAAATAGGACCAAAGTGAAATTGCGACCCAATTTATTTTAAATAATATTCCACGAACAATTATTAACAATAAAAGGAATTAAAACCGACAAGCATAATATAATATCAAATGCAATTTTAATGTACACAATCGAACGAAACATTTACCACAACGATTCTCAATGATTAATTAAATGCCAATACTTCTCTGTGATTTGGCGAAGAACCTGTATCATAATGAAATCTTATCGTAATGAGTATCATTATGCAATTGGTTGGAAATGACAGCATTATACAATGGGAGTTGGAAAACATCTTTTCGCCCTTTGGCTCCCGTTCGCCCCATTGTGGAAGGCGGTGGGCAGTGGCGGCCATCAACACCTCGTGATGTTCGGCGGTTCGCGAATCGGACGCGGTCAAGGGGAGGGGGCAGGGGGCGACGCGCGCGGCCGTCATAGAGCGTCGCGGCCTCCTGCGCCGCGCCTCGCCTCGCCTCTGCACAGCCTCCTTGGAACCCGTCGCCATGATGACCGCCGGCGCCCCGCTGCTGGCGTTCCTCGCCCTCGTCGCAGGTAAGTCGGATTGGCATAGGCATCGTTGGATTCACACTTGACGACCGCAGACGAAGGGCATGCTTAGCTCCTCAATAATATTTTAAATAATCATGGTAGTTGGTGATAAATAGATAAAATATATTTTTAACTATTTTATTAATTAATCAATTTTTAAATTAATAAATATATTTAATTCCTAGAATAAAATTTTACATTATTACTCTCACATAATACTTAGTATAGAGAAATGTATGTAATTAAGTAATGGGCCACTGAGCCAATGGGCACAAAATGTGCAGTAGACCACTGCCATCCTGCCCAGAAGGTAATTTTCATAAATAAATGTAATGTTGCAGCGAAAAGCGGTTTTTCGACACGTGTATTGTAGTGCCCGGATGCCAAAAAACTGGATAATTCGTGTTCCCGTATGTACAAGATTACTTCTAACGCGTTACGTAGTCAGAATTCATGTTTTTTAGGTCCTTGATGCCCAAAAATATGTTGACGATAAAACTTCTTTCCGTACGTATGTCCAAATGTGAACAACTCCAGCAGCTAATCCATAGGAAGGATTTTTACCAAAATTGGCATTCTCTGATCGATCTGGATGATGTCACGGCTCCATTAATTTGAAATGTATTTTTTTTGGGGGGGGGGTAATTTCCATGAAGCTTGCACGATATTTCCAAAAAATTCGAAAAGATGGCTCCAAATTTGTTGTTTAATTTTTTCTCACAGAGGCCAAAATATGTAGCGAGGGACTGGTTTTCGTTGAATTCTCCAAATTCTTCGTAATTGCAATTTTTAACGTCTTTCCATAACTACATCGAAGATAAAGATCTTTCATCTTAATAAAATTTATTCTTCAAAATTAAATATTTAAATAAGAATATCTACAAGTTTTTCAAAATATGAGTAAATCTTGCGTAATTTTACGTGAAATAAAAGCAAATTCAAAAACAAGACTTTTCTAGAAAAGGCTCTAAGTTTTTTGAATGAAAGGTAGTGAGCCTGTTATCACTTGCTCACTTATTACAGAGGCGGGCCTGGTAACGAAAAAGTCAATAAATCCAGTTGCTTAATTTAGAAAAAAATCGTCGAACATGTGGTGTAGCCGGAATCTATGTTTTGTGGGTCTTTGATGCCGAAAAATTGAATGACGGCAAAACGTCTTTCCATGCGTGTCTGTCTGTCCGTCTGTGAACAACGATAGGAGCTGAACCGTTCAGCCGATTTTCTCCAAATGATATTACCAAATCGATCTGACTGCTGTCACGGTCCCTTGAATTTGAAACTGATATTTTGATTTTGGGGAGTACTTTACATAAAGCCCCTGGGACATTTCCCAAATTTTCAAAAACTGTCATCGTTTTTTATTAATTTTTTTGTTGGATAGTATTAAGAACGTTTAAGAGAATGGTGTAGGTCTCGTGTTCGTTGAAAACTCTGATTTTTCGAAAATTGAAAAAATTCAACATTTTTTGGCGTCTTATGAAGGTTGTTATGAAGATAGAGATTGTTTTCCTCAATGAAATATGTTCCTTAAAGATAGATTTTGAAATATGGTCATGTACAATTTTTTGAAAGTTTTAATATTTTTCGCGTAATTTTGCGTGAAAGTACGGGCGATAAAGTACGTGCGGTTTTAGCACCACTTGTTTTACGTTTTCAAGACCAACTTCATGTAGTTGCACGTTTTGTTGTGAGAGTTGCAATCGCACAGCAGTGAATCAGTCGATATTTCGCCTCCTGGTGCGAGCAAGCATGTGAATGTGAGAAGCGAAGAAATAGAATGTTTTAATTTAAAAAATTAAGTACTTTTAAACGCAGAAATTAATGAGTATGAATAAACGTAATTTCATCCATTGGGTAACACATGTGGCTCTTCACAAAGATATAAAGTATTATAATTATATGTGATGTATTGCATTTTCGAGTTAAGGTGGATAATAGAATGTTTTGCCATTGTTCACTACGACATACAGACATGTACAGATATTTGTAAATATAAAACATTTCAATTACATTTTCAGAAACGTTTCACGATGCATTCACAGTGAATAAGGATTGTATTGTTCTAGAATTTCCCTCACTTTGTTAGTATTGGATAAAAAGTACTGAACGATATCCTTATATCGTATTCGAGTAACCTGCGCCCGTCCGTAGCTCCCGTCTACAAATGACGGGTCATTCAACGCATCTCGATCTTCTGAAGGGGAACACTTTTTCGGATTCTTCCAGAAGATTCTAAGAAGTTTCTCTAAAAAATGTGTTTTGGGTTTTTTAGCGCTGCGATCTAGCGGTGGCCGCGGGAATCGCGCGGGTCCCCGCCATATGAAGCAGGGGTGATAGCTAAATGTGACGTCAGTGAGGCCCACGGCACCTAGGCGATAATTGACAGAGGTCGATAGAGATTGTATTGCCCGGAAAAAGCAGTTTAGAGTACGCAGTGCGACGTTTGGATCACTGGGAACGAAATTATCGTTCGATACGATAATTGCATGTGTAGAATTTATAGATAGATTTATTACTAATTCTGCAAATAAGTTCCAGAACTTGGTGGCAGAATACACTAACTAAACATTACAAAACTTAACAACTATACAAAATTTTACAAATTTTACACACTTTACAAATTAACATAAACATTTCACCGTGCAAGCTTCCATAGCACTTCCACTTCACTTCACTTCACTTCACATCACTTCATTTCACTTCACCTCGCCTCGTCTCACCTCACCATACTGCCAATCACATTTTAATGTGATTCTGACACACTCTTTTCCCTCAACTTCACATCACTGCACTACACGCCACTGCACATAATAATAATAATAATAATAATAATAATAATAATAATAATAATAATAATAATAATAATAATAGTAATCATAATAATAGTAATAATAATAATAGTAATAATAATAATAGTTATAATATAACAGTTTACATAGGAGATAATAAGACATATAAACATCTAGGAATTTAATTTATTTTTAAATTTGCTGACATCATGAGGAAAGGGATCAAAGATTGTCACAGGCAAGCCGTTCCAGTCTCTAATAGTACGATTCGCGAATGAATATTTCCCAACGTCCGTTTTCTGAATTCTTGTCTGAATTTTGTGCATGTGATCCGCTCTGCCGAAATATGTAGGTTTCCCTAATCGACTTTGAATTTCTTTCCACGGTCGAAAGCCTGTGTACGCTTTATACATAGCATAGAGACGCGATTTCATTCTCCTTGTTTCGAGTGACTCCCATACTTTATTCCTGGTACCCCTGAAAGCAAATTTTGAAGCTCTACGCTGAACCTTTTCTAGATTTCTTTGCTGCAAAAGTCTGTATGGGTCCCAACATATCGCGCCATATTCTAATATGGGTCGCACTAATGACATATATGCCAGTTCTTTGGCACTCACTGAACTCTTTTTGAGAATCCGCATAATAAAATGCAAAGATCTCCATGCTTTCCCTACAACGAAATTTACTTGATTTTCCCATGTCAATTTACTGTCTAGCTGAACTCCTAAATATTTGCAAGACGTGACTCGAGGTATAACATTATTATTCAATTTATATGCGGTTTCATTGTAACTTCGACCCCTACCAAACGTGATGGATTTGCTCTTTGAACTATTTATTTCCATGCCGTTTGTATCCGCCCAGATATGTAATTTGTCCAAGTCTCGCTGCAAAATATTCTCGTCCTCCTCCGAGTTAACAATTCTATAAATTACGCAGTCATCTGCAAAGAGTCGTACATTAGATACTAAACTTGTCGGTAAATCATTAACGAAGGCAAGAAACATGAGTGGGCCGATGACACTCCCTTGTGGAATTCCTGACGTGACGTTTCGCGAAGTTGATAAGTAATTTCCGATTCGGACCTTTTGTGTCCTGTCACGAAGTAGTTCGTTTATCCACGCTACCACTCTAGTGTCTAAACCCGAATCTATTAATTTCTTTACAAGACGATCGGTGGAACAACATCAAAAGCTTTGGCAAAATCAATTACAATCGCGTCGACCCTACCACCTTCATCAACTACGTCGGCTAGGTCCTGTAAAAGTGAGACTAGCTGACTTTCGCACGAAAAACCATTCCTGAAACCGTGTTGACCCTGATAAAGCCATTGCTTGTCCTCCCATTCTTTCCTGATATAGCTAGAAATTAGATGTTCCATAAGCTTGCATACGACTGATGTAAGACTTACCGGTCTATAGTTACTAAGTAATGTCTTGTCGCCACTTTTAAAAATAGGTACGACGAGAGCCAGCTTCCAATCTTCCGGTACGCAAGCGTTGTTTATCGATACATGAAATAACCTAATTAAATATGGTATAATAGCCTCTCCACCTAATTTAATGACGTCCGTGGAAATAGAATCCGGGCCTCGTGATTTCCCTCTCTTCATTAATTTTATTCTTTTCCGCAAAGTATTTACATTAATATGAAAAAGACTTCTATCTGACAGTGATGGTATCTGAATACAATTTGACTTTTGCTTGAAAACGGAGCTAAAATACGCGTTAAAAGCATTAGCTTTTTCACAATCGTCCGATATTGGCGAATTATTAACCCGAACAACTGGAATCTCATCTTTATTTCCCTTCCTTCTACGAACGTATTTAAAAAATGCCGACCAATTTTTACTGCCCTCCGCATCAAGAATATGAGTTAAATGATGTTCCTCTGCGATTTTCTTTTCCTTCCTCAAAGCCTTTGAATAATTTCGAAATAATGTCATATGGCTTTCACTACAGTGTCTGTTGCTAAACGCTTCTCTGGTTTTTCTTTTCAACCGTCTGATTTTCGCATTATAATATTCCGGATCGCATTTTGCTTTTAACAATTTACTTGGTACAAATGCCTGCTCGGCATTTACTAGAATATTTTTAAACGCTTCCCATATTTCTTCCATTCCTCCTCCTATACTAAGGAATTCGCCATACCGTTCTCTTAAGTAATTTTGAAACTCTGCTACATTCGCTTTCTTGTATTCCCTCACTAGAATACCTGTCGCAATATTTTTCCTTGAAATACTTAACTGTAAATCAACTAAAACGGCTTTATGATCACTTATGCCTTCTAAAACGTCACACGACAAAAATAAGTCCTTCGGTCTAATTAGGCAAATGTCCAGAATCGCGTCCTGTCGGGTGGGCCGGTCTACTACCTGTGCTAATCCGCTGTCCCAGACAAGTCTGTTGACTAGTTGTTGTACTTTCCCTTCGCAAACAATCCCTTTCCAATTTGCGTCTGGGAGATTTAGGTCTCCAGCAATGACTACATGACGGCTATTTATATTTTTTGTTCTTTCGTAGAGCGCGCCTAAGATTTCATAACTATTGCCCGGCGGA
>BLKR01003145.1:139560-158957 GCA_011170035.1 Teleogryllus occipitalis
TGTGAATACGAATGTGTGTCGAAGATCTTTCATTATTGCCAAGTATACCAGAGTATTGAAATTTCTAAAATAAAATAATCTTATTTGTTTGAAAGATGTCGAAGCAATAGTGCTTGTTGCGATGTACTGGAGTCGAATTCAAGTACCCAGCGGAAATCAAAGCCAGAATCACGTGCGCGGGAGGTGTATATGCCTTACGCAGACCCAACGCAAAAAATTATGTAACTAAGTGTTTCAATATAGACTTTTATTTCACTTTGTTTTAATTGGTTTTATTTGCGTTCATTTTTACCTCTATGTTCGTATTTTTAATTTTAGACATTACATTTCCGTCATTTGATGGAGGTGCAACCTCCAGTCTGTCTGTTGGGGCACCAACCGCCACTGATTGAAGGCAGCGTCACCCAATGCTTCTCGTAGCTCCCTATGTTATTGACTAGCATTTCTGTCTTGAAGAACTGCAGTTTACACTATGTCCGTTTTCCGCTTTACTTCTTCGAGCACAGACACTAGCATACTAACTTTGGGTATGCTGCCAACGAGCCACCAATTCAGACAGACGCCATTCGCAGGAAATATCTCCTAGATTGTCAAATGGGGATTACAACGAATAAACTTGACTAATATTAATTTTTTAATTGTGGAAAATATTACATATAATGACCCTTGAATAATTAACAAATGTGTATTTAACTTTCATATTTCAAAATAACCATTATTCCGACCTTTCTATTAACTTAGAAAACAATTATTTGACCTTTAATTTGCTAAAGGCTATGCTAATGTTAACATAAGATTAGATGGGAAAAGTATGATTATAGTGACCATAAACAGTTCGTAAATGCTACGTGAGAGGTGACTGCGCAAAACAGGTTGTATCTTACAAGTGCTCCAAGGAGACCATTATGTGCGAGTCAGTTGATTATTCAGGAGTGCAGTAACGTGAGTTTCTTTCTGTATGACTATAATATTAATGATATTACTTTGACTTCGTTAGTATCGTTTATTACATCGGATATAAAAATGATCCTATCTACCAATGGAGAAGCGTTATTGAATTGGATATATGAATAAGTTGTGTAATCCACTCCGAACACACACGTAAGTAAACAGCATGTAAAGGCGATCGAATAAGATGAAATCGTACATTATGAAACGATGATGTAATGATGGGTATTAATACACGAGTGTGATATTATGATGCGAACGGGGTACGAGCGAGTATCATAAACTTCAGACAAGTGTATTAATACCCATTACATAGAGTTTCATACGGTACATTTTTATATGACTTTAATAAGTTAAACTTTTACATTGAATCGTTTCGTGGCAGTTGATATGAAGGATTCAGCCAAGGCCACATAACCCTATCCTCGCATGCTGCCGCAGGTGGTTCCTAGGCGCCTGTGAGAGATTACTGGGCTAGTCAAATAGGACCAAAGTGAAATTGCGACCCAATTTATTTTAAATAATATTCCACGAACAATTATTAACAATAAAAGGAATTAAAACCGACAAGCATAATATAATATCAAATGCAATTTTAATGTACACAATCGAACGAAACATTTACCACAACGATTCTCAATGATTAATTAAATGCCAATACTTCTCTGTGATTTGGCGAAGAACCTGTATCATAATGAAATCTTATCGTAATGAGTATCATTATGCAATTGGTTGGAAATGACAGCATTATACAATGGGAGTTGGAAAACATCTTTTCGCCCTTTGGCTCCCGTTCGCCCCATTGTGGAAGGCGGTGGGCAGTGGCGGCCATCAACACCTCGTGATGTTCGGCGGTTCGCGAATCGGACGCGGTCAAGGGGAGGGGGCAGGGGGCGACGCGCGCGGCCGTCATAGAGCGTCGCGGCCTCCTGCGCCGCGCCTCGCCTCGCCTCTGCACAGCCTCCTTGGAACCCGTCGCCATGATGACCGCCGGCGCCCCGCTGCTGGCGTTCCTCGCCCTCGTCGCAGGTAAGTCGGATTGGCATAGGCATCGTTGGATTCACACTTGACGACCGCAGACGAAGGGCATGCTTAGCTCCTCAATAATATTTTAAATAATCATGGTAGTTGGTGATAAATAGATAAAATATATTTTTAACTATTTTATTAATTAATCAATTTTTAAATTAATAAATATATTTAATTCCTAGAATAAAATTTTACATTATTACTCTCACATAATACTTAGTATAGAGAAATGTATGTAATTAAGTAATGGGCCACTGAGCCAATGGGCACAAAATGTGCAGTAGACCACTGCCATCCTGCCCAGAAGGTAATTTTCATAAATAAATGTAATGTTGCAGCGAAAAGCGGTTTTTCGACACGTGTATTGTAGTGCCCGGATGCCAAAAAACTGGATAATTCGTGTTCCCGTATGTACAAGATTACTTCTAACGCGTTACGTAGTCAGAATTCATGTTTTTTAGGTCCTTGATGCCCAAAAATATGTTGACGATAAAACTTCTTTCCGTACGTATGTCCAAATGTGAACAACTCCAGCAGCTAATCCATAGGAAGGATTTTTACCAAAATTGGCATTCTCTGATCGATCTGGATGATGTCACGGCTCCATTAATTTGAAATGTATTTTTTTTGGGGGGGGGGTAATTTCCATGAAGCTTGCACGATATTTCCAAAAAATTCGAAAAGATGGCTCCAAATTTGTTGTTTAATTTTTTCTCACAGAGGCCAAAATATGTAGCGAGGGACTGGTTTTCGTTGAATTCTCCAAATTCTTCGTAATTGCAATTTTTAACGTCTTTCCATAACTACATCGAAGATAAAGATCTTTCATCTTAATAAAATTTATTCTTCAAAATTAAATATTTAAATAAGAATATCTACAAGTTTTTCAAAATATGAGTAAATCTTGCGTAATTTTACGTGAAATAAAAGCAAATTCAAAAACAAGACTTTTCTAGAAAAGGCTCTAAGTTTTTTGAATGAAAGGTAGTGAGCCTGTTATCACTTGCTCACTTATTACAGAGGCGGGCCTGGTAACGAAAAAGTCAATAAATCCAGTTGCTTAATTTAGAAAAAAATCGTCGAACATGTGGTGTAGCCGGAATCTATGTTTTGTGGGTCTTTGATGCCGAAAAATTGAATGACGGCAAAACGTCTTTCCATGCGTGTCTGTCTGTCCGTCTGTGAACAACGATAGGAGCTGAACCGTTCAGCCGATTTTCTCCAAATGATATTACCAAATCGATCTGACTGCTGTCACGGTCCCTTGAATTTGAAACTGATATTTTGATTTTGGGGAGTACTTTACATAAAGCCCCTGGGACATTTCCCAAATTTTCAAAAACTGTCATCGTTTTTTATTAATTTTTTTGTTGGATAGTATTAAGAACGTTTAAGAGAATGGTGTAGGTCTCGTGTTCGTTGAAAACTCTGATTTTTCGAAAATTGAAAAAATTCAACATTTTTTGGCGTCTTATGAAGGTTGTTATGAAGATAGAGATTGTTTTCCTCAATGAAATATGTTCCTTAAAGATAGATTTTGAAATATGGTCATGTACAATTTTTTGAAAGTTTTAATATTTTTCGCGTAATTTTGCGTGAAAGTACGGGCGATAAAGTACGTGCGGTTTTAGCACCACTTGTTTTACGTTTTCAAGACCAACTTCATGTAGTTGCACGTTTTGTTGTGAGAGTTGCAATCGCACAGCAGTGAATCAGTCGATATTTCGCCTCCTGGTGCGAGCAAGCATGTGAATGTGAGAAGCGAAGAAATAGAATGTTTTAATTTAAAAAATTAAGTACTTTTAAACGCAGAAATTAATGAGTATGAATAAACGTAATTTCATCCATTGGGTAACACATGTGGCTCTTCACAAAGATATAAAGTATTATAATTATATGTGATGTATTGCATTTTCGAGTTAAGGTGGATAATAGAATGTTTTGCCATTGTTCACTACGACATACAGACATGTACAGATATTTGTAAATATAAAACATTTCAATTACATTTTCAGAAACGTTTCACGATGCATTCACAGTGAATAAGGATTGTATTGTTCTAGAATTTCCCTCACTTTGTTAGTATTGGATAAAAAGTACTGAACGATATCCTTATATCGTATTCGAGTAACCTGCGCCCGTCCGTAGCTCCCGTCTACAAATGACGGGTCATTCAACGCATCTCGATCTTCTGAAGGGGAACACTTTTTCGGATTCTTCCAGAAGATTCTAAGAAGTTTCTCTAAAAAATGTGTTTTGGGTTTTTTAGCGCTGCGATCTAGCGGTGGCCGCGGGAATCGCGCGGGTCCCCGCCATATGAAGCAGGGGTGATAGCTAAATGTGACGTCAGTGAGGCCCACGGCACCTAGGCGATAATTGACAGAGGTCGATAGAGATTGTATTGCCCGGAAAAAGCAGTTTAGAGTACGCAGTGCGACGTTTGGATCACTGGGAACGAAATTATCGTTCGATACGATAATTGCATGTGTAGAATTTATCCAAGTGCTAATGGGATAATCGCCTTTTGAAGGAAAATTTCAATTAAAATATTTTATTGTATATAAATCCATGAGATTGGAACAGTATTTTCTAGAATAGGAGCTGCAAATTTTCAAAGTGTCTTTAATAAGCCGCCTTATTTAGTAAGTCACTAAAAGAATGCACTCTTCTAAACAACTCTTCTGAGAGCGTTCGGATTAGGTTCTCCAACATCGTATTTTGTGGAGGGTAGTGGCCGTAGCAGCAATAAAATCTGACAAGAAAGTTGCGACAACTTTTTCTAAGCCAGTTAATTTCAATTTAAAATATAATATTTTCCTTTACGCCCGAGAATGAAGGAACCAGACAACAGTATGTTTAAAGTTTTGTTTTATTTAGAACTTGCCTAGAATATATTTATAAAAAGAAAATGTTTTAGAAATAGTTTCAAGTGTTTGCGACGTCACATTCACCTAGTGAAGCAACGGGCGGGTCGATTCCTGCGGGTCGATTCCACGTGCATTGGTTGCAGGCGTGGCGTGGGCGGCGCCGCGCGCGTCCACGGCCGAGTACCTGCTGCTGCCGGGCCACGGCCGCTACAAGATCAACGCCAACTACAAGACGTGGGAGGCGGCCAAGCGCACGTGCGAGGCGGAGGACGCGCACCTGGCGGTGCTCGACTCGGAGGAGGAGATGGACGCCGTCGTCAACATGCTGGTGCGCTGCGGCATCGAGTACACGCGCTTCGACTTCTGGACGGGCTACTACCGCCAGGACGAGACCGGCCAGTGGACCACCGTCATAGGTAGCAAGCATGCGCTCCGGGCCCTCGCCCTGCTCTCTTTCAGAGAATTTCGTGTTTAAAGGCGTGTCAACTGCTTTGGTCATTAGGGCTACTACCGCCAGGACGAGACCGGCCAGTGGACCACCGTCATAGGTAGCAGGCATGCGCTCCGGGTCCTCGCCCTGCTCTCTTGCAGAGAATTTCATGTTTAAAGGCGTGTCAACTGCTTTGGTCAATAGGGCTACTACCGTCAGGACGAGACCGGCCAGTGGACCACCGTCATAGGTAGCAAGCATGCACTCCGGGCCCTCGCCCTGCTCTCTTGCAGAGAATTTCATGTTTAAAGGCGTGTCAACTGCTTTGGTCAATAGGGCTACTACCGCCAGGACGAGACCGGCCAGTGGACCACCGTCATAGGTAGCAAGCATGCACTCCGGGCCCTCGCCCTGCTCTCTTGCAGAGAATTTCATGTTTAAAGGCGTGTCAACTGCTTTGGTCAATAGGGCTACTACCGCCAGGACGAGACCGGCCAGTGGACCACCGTCATAGGTAGCAAGCATGCGCTCCGGGCCCTCGCCCTGCTCTCTTGCAGAGGGAACATGTTTAAAGGCATGTCAACTGCTTTGGTCATTAGGGCTACTACCGCCAGGACGAGACCGGCCAGTGGACCGCCGTCATAGGTAGCAAGCATGCGCTCCGGGCCCTCGCCCTGCTCTCTTGCAGAGAATTTCATGTTTAAAGGCGTGTCAACTGCTTTGGTCAATAGGGCTACTACCGCCAGGACGAGACCGGCCAGTGGACCACCGTTATAGGTAGATAGCATGCGCTCCCGCCCCTGGCTCTGCTCTCTTGCCGAGGGATTCATGTTTAAAGGCGTGTCAACTGCTTTGGTCACTAGGGCTTCTACCACCAGGACGAGACCGGCCAGTCGACTACCGTCACAGGTAGCAAGCATGCGCTTCGGCCTCTTGCTCTGCTTTCTTGCAGAGGGATTCATACTTAAGCGCGTGACAACTGTTTTGGTCATTAAGGCTACTTCCGCCAGGACGAACCGTCCAGGGGCCACCGTCATAGGTAGCAACCTTGCGCTCCGCCCCCCTCCCAGTCCTGCTGTCTTGCAGAGGGATTGACGCTTCCGGGCATGTCAACGGCTATGTGCATTAGCCCCTAAGTGTAGTGCCTTAGCCCCTAAGTGCAGATTACCGCGGGTGGTAGCGGAGTTTCGACCCCGTAAGATGGTGAGTTGTTGCACCGAACTCCTCCTCGACTGTGGAGGATTTCTCTCCTCTAGGTATCTTCACCCAGGGAAGCACCGCTTCGGTGGTAGCTCTATGCTGCCGACTAGTCTCCCGTCGCGTATGGTATTGTAAGTGATGAAGATAGAACAAAGATGAAGAAGGGAAGATCGCGCGCGGTCCTTGGCTTATTTTTAGAGTTCTGCTCCGGCTTGTGTATGGTGTTGATCTGAAAAAAACATGGGAAACTACTGAGCAAAGTAACCGGTCGCTAGAATTCTCCTTCATGTAACGACTGAATTCGACCTTCGTGTCGTAAATTCTGCTACCGTTGGGTCTTGAAATCTAGAACTTACTAGTCAGAGGCACTGCAGTGACATCAGTTTATATCTTGGGACACCTCAGTCGGTCATTTTACTCGAAAAACTCATCAACCTAACGTAGTATGTTATGCTACTTGCAAATAACATTTCAAGATTTAAGGACACAATCTCAACGAGCAAAAATTACAACACTTCCATCGTCTTTGAGCGCGTTATCTGGGTGGGAAAATCTCATGTGGAAATACGCGTCGACAATTTGGAAACTTTTGTGTCTCCCCTCTCTCAGCCAAATACAGTTGCAGTAATAATATTTCAGGGACCTCGAGCAAAATGTTCTCACGACACTCTCCCTAAAGTGTGCGCTGAAATATTTGTGCTTTTGCCCCCTTTATGTTCTTTTATCATTGTATAATTTGTTTTTTCTATAGAAAACACTTTTTCAATGTGCAGCATATAGAAAGTAAGTGAATACTTTTTTAACTCTTTCTAATGGTTAATTATCTCAATACTTTATCTTCACTTTATCTCTTTATTCGTACTGTGCCAGTGGTGAAGATTCTAGTACAAGTCCAACAATTCTAGTACTATGAGTTGCGCAATTTTATGTCTTCTTGTTGACGCAGCCCATCAACGAGTCCACTTGGCTGAGCGATGTCTCGTCCTAGACTGTGTGGCCAACGTTTCAGCTAATCAACTGTGACCTTCCTTAGAGAAAATGTCCTTTTATCTTTGAATTATTCTCCTTTTCCAGACTTTACCGCGTATCATGGACAGCTCATTGGAGGAGGAGATAAGCAGAGAGCGAATGTGCTATCTGCGTACTTATTTTTGAACTTCTGAATTCCTATTCCCTTTCTTCCGCCTTACACACTACAAACACGTTTTAATTTCATCTCGCCGCGCGGGGAGGGAAGAGGAGTGTCACACGAGATAGACGCTGCCAATTACCACAACTACGCGCGTGCTGTTCCCTATTAATATCATAGTAGTTTGGTAGACGATGTATTCAAACGAATTTCGATTTCGAATTCAACTTTGAATGAATTCGAATAGAACGTAAATTCAAATAATTAGGAGGAAGTTTTGGTGAAAATGATCAGCAAATGAAAAAACTACTTAATAATCAGGCATAGTCTTCAAGTACTTAATTCTTTATTTGCAATTCGCTTGCAAATAATATTGCGAATAAAATTTAAAAAATCCAAAATACTAAACTTGAAAGCAAGAGAAGCGAAACCCTTCGTATAAATGAGCAAATAAAAACTACGGTACAGCTGTAAGGAAAAGAAAAAGCGCCAGGGCTGAATTCATTCATTCAGATAAGGCAGCCTCGGCAATCTTACCGTATCGTTCCATGTGAGACCAAGGTTTTTGAACAGACAACCCTGCTCGAGAATTAGGGAGCTCAGACGTCAAGGAAACTTGCGCGAATGGTTGGTGAATTGTGAATAAAAGTTAAGAATGAGCGTTGTTGAAAATATTTGATAACGAAATTTACTCGTGGGTGTAATCCTCTCTGTTCATAATACGCTGAGAAAATGTTTGTGATTTGTAATATTTATAAGAAACCATCGACACAAAACTCCCTGCTTTTGAACGAGGCCTACATCACAAAAGATTTAAGACTAAAAGCCTAAAAGTTCGCAGATAATGGTATAGGGCGTCAACAGGTGAACATGCAACCAACAAGAAACGTTTCTTTACAGGCACCTCGCCGTCCTGCGCAACTTGGAAATGATTTATTTTAGGCCCTTAAAACGGGTTTTAGTGTTCCGAGACACGAGTTATTTCGAATGTCATAATCTCCCCAATAAGATCTTTTTTGTATGTTGTATTATATTTATGGAAGATACCTCTTTTCAACACGATTTCAGAGACGTTTGAGGTTGGTTTGAGCGTGAAGCTACATATTTTCACTTTTATGACAACGGTGATATCCCAGGTGCGGAATTTTAACACGGGTTCATCTGGTCTATCATTTTCATCGGCAAAAGATCCACGGATTAGATGTAATGATATGGGCGATGAAATAACTTATCCCCACCTGCACTTCTCTGACATCTATTAAAACAAGATCTAAAGAAAACGTGCGCGGATATACTGGTCTTTTTGCGTGGTTGAATTGAATTAAAAACGATTTACAACACTGTTGGGTTGTAATGCATTACAACATGACAGCATTGTAATTCCTTAATACAAAAATACAATTCAAAATTTGTTCACTGATGTTTACCGATTTAGCGACATTCTAAAGACATTTATTTTGCTAACCATCTGAAGTTCTATGTAATAAGTTTCTCAAAAGCGATTTACAACACATATAATGTATTACAAAATGACTGTATTATAATTCTGTAATACAAAATGTTATTCAAACATTTTTACTGATTCAGTGACATTCTAAAGCCATATTTATTTTGCTAATCATGTGAAATACAACGTAATATGATGCTCGAAAGCGATATATAACACTGACATGTAATGCATTTCAACATGACAGTATTGTAATTGCGTAACACAAAAATACAACTCAAAACTTGTTCACTGATTTTTACTGATTTAGTGACATTCTAATGACATTTATTTTGCTAATCATCTGAAATACAATGTAATTAGTTGCTCAAAAGAAATTTACAACACTGTCATGTAGTGCATTACAACATGTCAGTATTGTAATTCCGTAATACAAAAATACGATTCAAAACTTGTTCACTGATGTTTAATGACTTAGTGAAATTCTAGACATTTTTGCTAATCATCTGAAATACAACGTAATAAGTTTCTCAAAAGCGATTTACAACACTGTCATTCAATGCATTACAACATGACTATTGTAATTTCGTAATACAGTAAAATCTGTCTAAACTGGAACCTGTATAGGCCGGTAACCTGTCTAAACCGGAAAATTTCTCCGTCCCGTGAAGTTATATAGAATTTTATACAGCATAAAACGGAATCTGTTCAACGCGGAAACGGAACGGTTTCTCTTGCAGAGGAAAAAACTTACACGGAATTCCTGTGCATTTAGTGCAGAGAGACGTGAGATACTCTTAACGGAATAAATGCATCCGCAAGTCTGTTTTAATATCTCTGTGCATGTGATATGAGTTCCAGTCGCGGCAGCCGCACAGCAAAGGAAAGGGTTTCACGTGTTAGCGAAGAATTTGACTCTGGGGTCATTTGATCATCAAGGCGTAGCCATGGGGGAATTCCCTCTCTCCCGACTCTCTGAAAGTGGGAATGTGTACGGGCCTGACTTGTATTCATGCATCTCTTGGCCCCGCGTTGACAATCGTAACACCTTGACAAGAGCTGCATTGCTGAAGGCCTTGCGAGGATATCAGAAAGTTCTAATACTCTGAGCTGTGACGCGCTGTGCGCTGGAAGAGTCTGCGAGAAATCCGGGTGCAACCACTAGCCAGTGAGGTTGTGTTTTTATGAGTTTCTCGACTAGTTTGGCAATGGTTAAAAAAAACATAAAACTTTAAATATTAAAACTATTCAACTTCAGAAAACAATTTAAAAGGTGCTAGTAAGAGAGAAAAACAAAAAGCAAAAACTCTAAATGATTGTTGGAAAAAATTACATTATATTAGTGAACAAGTTGTGAAATTTACCCTTTTAATTATCAGAAGAAATTATGTTTAATATTCATTAATTGATGTTTTCTTCCATAAATATATTTTTATAATAATAATAATAAATTCATGTTACTAGTTTCAGAACGGAAATATTAATATAAAAAGTATCATAAATGGACAACCCTACATACAACGGAAGCCTCTCTAAACTGGAATAATTTTTTGTCCCGATCGATTCCAGTTTAGACAGATTTTATTGTACAAAGATACAATTCAAAACTTGTTCACTGATGTGACAAAGGCGTGTGCGCGAGTGTGCCGGCCTCTTTGCACGACTGCGCTTCGTCCGTTGCAGGGTGGCCCGTGGGCGGCACGGGCACGGGCTACACCGGCTGGATGTCGGGCTACCCCAACGGCGTGCGCGACGCCGCGTGCTCGCGCCTGCTGCTCACCATCAACGCGCGCGGCCTCATCAACGGCGACTGCACCAACGTCGGCCCCTTCATCTGCGAGAAGAACCAGTAGCACCAACGCACCATCACTTCTTCTCTGTAACCAAACTCTTCCGTTCGTTGTATGGGAATTAGCTGCTCCATCTCCTAGTGGGAGCAGTTTCTGTGTAACCAAAATGCGCGAATATTTTTGCCCGTAAAATAGGGGTTGTTCGGTTATACCGACCTTTTCTCATCATTGTCCTCTACATGATTTTAATTCACCCGCCTTTTGAAAATTCTAACTATATCTGACAATAATTCGCGTGTATATCATTAGAGACCACCAGAAACATTTGAAGGAATAATTTGTATGTATTCAGAATTTTCCGGGTAGACCACACATTTGTTGTTTATTGAAAATATAAATTGTGTAATGAAACAATGAAAACTCAGCCTCCAATTCGCGTTTGAAATCCACGTTATTTGTCAATATTCTCGATTTTCTGCAAGGTTTCCGAATAACTGTTACGTGTCAATTATTTAAATCATGCCTTATACAGTAAGTAACTTTTATGGTTTTCGTAATATTTAATACTCACGTTCGTTTTTGGAGAGAGGAATATTAAATATAATTTAGCACAAATTATCACCTCGTTAATCCAACTTTTTATTGCTTCATTTCATTGCTGCTATTTCAATAGAATTGTACCTATTCGGACATTATTTTAAAAGGTCTGAGTGTAGCTGATATAAGCTCACAAAGCGCTTCTAATTGAAATTCTTTAGGGCAATTTAGGCATCATTTCTCCAGCAAAAGCATTAGAATAAGCGGCCGGATTATTAATGGGCCAAAGTACTGGATGTGGGTTACCTAGAAAATAGTGTATTTCAACATATTTAGCTAAGAAAGCAATTCGTATTTCATGATTTAGAAATTATAACTTTTATTTCCATTACTTGTCCCGAATTCGTGAATAATTTTCAAAATTTGAAAATCGAGACCACGACAGAACGTTATTCTTTTAATGAAACCCGGATTTAATTCATAAAAGATATGGGAGTTGAAATAATATTTATAAATAAAATCAAAATAAATAAGTATATGAATTATTTTGGTTACAGAAAAAATTCCGTCTTGGCTGCCAATATTTCTTACATTTTCCATTACAATTCCTTTTCCATGTTACTGGCTCTTACAAATTACTCATGAAAACCCTCATTTCTGTGGGGGTAAACTACGCTAATTAAAGACATTCTAATTACAGACAATTATCACCTTATATAAATAGAAAAATGCAATCCCAATGTAAACATTGAAAATAGAGGTCAGAAATCAAAATATCTTAGGCTTTATAAACAGTCGTTTCGTAGTTCCTAGTGGCGTTAACCTTTCTCTTCTTCCTACAAACATAGAGTTGAATTCTATTCACTATTTTTAGAAGGAATAGTTCTTCCAAATTGTTTTGATGTCGTAATTAGTCATTCCTTTTGAGTACGGTCATCACTGTTCAAATGCTTTTTTATTATGTGATTATTTTCCTGATCATCTGAAATACAAGATAATAATTTGATGCATTTTAAACATATTTTTCTGGGAGTCAACAACACATTGATATTGAATATTTATAAATATTTATAAAATATTTTTCTGAACAATGTTTACAAGAGCACTAATTAATCAGGATTTCGCCAATAATACTATCATGTAATTATTTTGTTCTTAATATAACAGTATGTGAATCTTGTACGTTGATTATTTAAAAATGTGATTATTTTGTTAATCATCAAAAATGCGTAGAAATAAATTTGATGATTTTATTAAAAAAATTTTTTTATGAATAATGGATGTGCATTAAAATAAATTTTTATAAATATTTATAAAATAATAATTTTCTTTAAAATGTTGACAAAAGCTCTAATTAGTCTAGAGTATATTAAGTCTTTCTGAAATTCTGTATTTACTGACATTTAAATTTAAAAAATATGTTAAACATTGTGTTTTATAGGAAGATGGACTTCTTGTTTCATTTGATATCATAAATATTAGAAATTGCTATGAGATTTTTAATGTTCATTGCAAAATTGAAAATGATTGCATTAACTGATAATTCCCCATTCCTCAATTACAAAATCCTTTTTGAAATAAATCCCTTTTCTTCCGTCAATATTGTTCTCAGTGATCCAAATCTGCAGGAAAAAGAGAATATTTCATTTGCATTAAATATGCAATAAAATACACTAATTAAGAAAGAGAAAATGAGTGCAGGTTTGAAAGCAGTAAGCTCTGAAAATACGGAGACAAATATCGGTGAAACTTTTGTGTTAGCTTCACGTGGAAGTCTAGGCATAAATATCAATATAACTACAAAATCATTTCTTTCCTTTTAATAAAACCACAAGTAGACATGAAATAATAACGAATAATCTAGGTTATAATGACCACGAAGCACACATTCTTACAATTATTAATAACATGAATACTGACACAATAAATAATACACGTATATGCAGGGCTTTTACTGAAGTTAACATAATAGTTATTTATGTATCAAGGGCGTTAAGTAGATGTTTTTGCCCCCAAAGGCGACTTCCAAGCCCGAGGGCCTCTGGCCCGAGGGGTTGGAAGTCGCCAGAAGGGCAAAAACATCTAGTAACGCACGTGGTGCATACAAAACTTTATGGTTTACTAGTTCGTTGCTGAATTAAACGATAATTTGAAATATTTTATAATTTTCCTTACGTGTAAAGTGAAAATATGCATTATAATAGTTATTTGTCAATATGTCGTCAGATAAACTAAAGTGTGTACTACTCACGCTACTTTTTTTGACCGATGGATTGAGGAAATGCGGGCGGAGTGAGGGTATTAGTTACAAAGTTGGCCACAAGAGTATTTACAGTAACGCCAACCTCTGAAAAATCAAAGTCAACCTGTTACGTGTGCGGTCAGGTCATCACTGTGGGTAGGCAACAGCAAGGACACGAGATAGGAGTTTTAGGTCCCTCCCTTGGAGACCTGGACCTGCCTCAGTCATTTCTTTAGATACTGATAATAAACCTGAACAGAAGTTCTTTACTATGAAAGCATCTAGCTTTGACTAGCTTCTGTTTCGCCCCAACGAAGTTTTAATGCTTGGAATGTTGTCATCAGTGATCGCTGCGAGCTTTTGCCTTGAACTGTTTATTGCTCAAGGGTGGGGGAAGCAAGGTCATCGTTCAAGAAAAGTTGCACGAGTAGTATATAATTACTATTGCATAATCGTTATTGGACTGATTTGTTCGTACAAAATGAAAGAATATTGTGAAGTTCCTGCGGAATTCTCGCAAAAGCTAATAAAACTACTACATATATGGAACGATGCGACAACATAGGAAACGATAATTTGAATAACTATATTTCTCACTGAATTCGAGAAGTCGTGCACAGATAATGAAGTTACATTTATGTCCAGAAGCAAAACAAGGGGCCATCTCAGCCTTTGCTCAATGGATCAGGGAAACTGGAAGAAAAACCTGATCGAGATGGGGGTCATTGACCCAGAAGCTGCGATACAATACTTGTTACATATTGTTTAGAATTATACAGTCCAAATGGTAAATAATATATTAAATATCACTGTTAAAATGTTATTTGATTGCATCGTAACTTTAATAAATAGAATTCATAAAATGTTTGTGTTATGTTGGTTTTAGAGCGGCCCATAAAGTATTCAAAAGGCCCGAGGGCATAAAGAATCAGAAAGGCCCGCAAGAGTATTAACAACATTAAGTGTTTATTCGTAATACTGTGCTGTAAACACATCTGCGTAGCGAAACCCAATAGAGGAATGAAAAGGTAATCTTAATGGACGCCGGCCGTTAAGGAATTAACGGCCGCCGGACGTTAACACATCCGAATCTATAAAATCAAATCACTTGTCACTTACTAAATAAACTTTTTTAACTGAAACATAAAAATGAAAAATGTGGAATACCTTGATATGTCAACATTTTCATTAACTAATAAACATAATTTTAACACTGAGAATTTTGTCCACAACGATGTGGGAGAATATCTCTCAGATTTTTCTTTAGCATACGCCAGCATTACTGTTTCATTCACCTCATTTACATTTTTGCATTGACGCCAATATTTGAAATCTTCGTATTCCTTCTCATACCGCAATTTCGTTTTTGTAGGTAACAAATCGAAATTAGCACTATTCGCAGTCTCCACAAGATCCTCTGGAATATCCATCTCAAATTTTGTGGAAAATTTGTCTTTTTAATGGTGTCGAACAAAACCACCACGTATTAAACAATCGAATCGAAATGTCTCGCCAAGACCAATATTGTAGTTGGTCTTGGACTCGCGACTGAATCGATATAATTTGCTATCACTCACGTACATTTCACTGTTACATATCACATTTTGTAGAGACATATTCTTGACTAGCAGTACCAGTTGTAGTAATAAGATGTAGACGGCACATCGGCTAACATCCTCGAATTGTTATTTTTTGGTTTTATGACATATTCTAGATAACTTTTAGCAATAGAGGAAAATAACCTAAAAGGACCATTTCATCAGCGTAATTTTCACTGTTATTCACACTGTTATATAACTCTCAAATACACCATATACATTTTCATATATTTCTCGAGATTTTACTTGAAACCACTGTCCGTAGTTTTGTTAGCTTTTGCGAGAATTTCTGCAGAAATTTCACAATGTTCTTTCATTTTGTACGAAAAATCAGTCCAGCAACGATTATGCAATAGTAATTAGATGCACGCTGTTTTGTTTATCTGACGTCATTTTGACAAATGCGTATTTTCATTTTAGACGCAAGAAAAATTATAAAATATTTTAAATTCTCATTTGATGCAGCAACGAACTAGTACACCATAAAGTTTTGTATGCACCGCGGGCGTATATATGAGATATTTTTGCTCTTCAGGCAACTTCCAATCCCTCGGGTCAGAGGCTCTCGGGTTTGGAAGTCGCCCTCGGGAAAAAAACATCTACTTAACGCCCTTGATACATAAATAACTATTACGTCTACTTCCGAGAATACAAAAGAATTTTAAAGAAAGTAATAGTTCAGGCAAAAATAATGAACAATAATTAGTATATTTTGAACGCTAGTAACAAAATTAAAGTAATGTGAAATATCGTAAAAAATACACCACGCCATCTCGATACTTCGTAGAGAACGTTGTTTTAAAAGATAATGAAAGAGAAGCAAGTAGTCCGGGAAAAGTTGCGAATCTCTTCAACCAACACTTTTCTAGAATTGCGGCTGATCCCACGAAAGGACTAAAACCACAAAATTCAACCACATATGCCTCCCCAAAAAATGTTTGACACGAAGTTCATTTCTGAAACTTCTTCCAACGAAATCCTGAGAATAGTCAGTAAACTAAAATATAAATATTCATCTGATTTAGATACATACATACCTTTTGCTTGTAGCGGCAGGAGTAGAGCTGAGGGTGAGTTACTATATTGTTAGCAATGCAGAAAAATCAAAACTGCAGTTCGTTTACCGTTACAAATAAATTTTCTATAACTCGGGAACGAAAATGTTTAGTCTTTCAATTATGCTAATCCCGTGCTTTTTTAAATTTTATTATTATTATTATTATTATTATTATTATTATTATTATTATTATTATTATTATTATTATGAATATTATCATTATTTTAATTTTTTTCCTCTTTCAATTATTAGTAATTAAATTGTTGGGAAGGGTTTCTGGGACTCAAGAAATTGCGCGCAGATGATTTTATCCCTCATATGTCACATAGAGTTTTCACTGTTTTTTGACTAAGTAAATAAATTTCTGGGTATTTTATGCCAACCGTTGCATCACACTCAGGAATTTAGGTAGAGAGGAATACAATAGAGAATAAAATGAAAGTAGTATATAATTGAAATGACATATTGTATACTAGAAAATGAAATAACTTTGTACATTCAGAAAAAAACTAACTTGATCTTTCTAATTCAAGTGCCACATTAAATTTATTTCTTCCGTCAACACAATAAGAAAGATTTTGACGGCTTTCTCTTCAACATTTAATCGACGAATGAAATGCTCAACCTCATCAGTTTCAGAGAAATTGTCCAAAAACATATGTTCTCGGTCTTATTTGAATGATTTTGGTGGGACTCGTCCGCCTTCTAGAAATTAATGTATGGTAAGCAGCTAGTTCTGTTAGGAAGATCAGTATATCCACAACTTCATTTTTGATGGGAACAATATCATACTTTGAAGAAGTATATCGGAGTATTTACCATCGTGACTTTTCTGACAAGCACTGTAAACAGTAAATCGCTACAATCTTTATGGTAACCATTGAAAGACAATTTTTGTTATTACTCCCGTACACTAATGTACGGGCAATTACCAACGTTATGGCAGTAGTAAAATTAACAAAGTGACCACAAG
This sequence comes from Teleogryllus occipitalis, assembly GCA_011170035.1. Lineage (NCBI taxonomy): Eukaryota > Metazoa > Arthropoda > Insecta > Orthoptera > Gryllidae > Teleogryllus > Teleogryllus occipitalis. The sequence goes on from BLKR01003145.1 coordinate 156,808, forward strand.
GTTAGTATATACAGACAACCTAAAAATATAACCCTAAAATACTACCTCTATAAAACTAGTTTATATTAACATTCACTCAGTGAATGTTAAAGGAAATTTTATTCCCTTTAAAATTGGGAGTATTTATTTGTCACAAACATACAGGGTGAAGCAGGGAAACGGGAAATTTGGAAATAACGTTATTTGCACGAATAAATACACAGAACAAGTAATTCATTAACGAAAGTGCATGTAAGCAGTATGCAATTTATGTTTTCACAATCAAAATGTGAATACATGTCTGTAAACCTTCTAACCTGAACGTAGAACGTTCACGCTTTTATATTACTCTTAAGTAAAGGATCAGGATTACAAAATCAAGATAAGATCAAGATAAAATAAAAAGATAAGATAAAATCAATATAAAAAAGATAAAGATAAAGATAAAAAAAGATCAAGATAAAAAAATAAAAGATAAGATAAAATCAAGAAAAAGTTTTTGAAATAACAGTTGTACATCTTACTACGCTCAAAATTATTTTACTTTGCATCTACAGACCTCCAACAAAGCAAGCTTTAGATTATTTCAATTTCGTAGAAAATCTAGAGATAACTCTGAACAAAATTAGTAATCTCTCTTTTAAATCCATTGTTGTATGTGGAGATTTCAATATTGATTTTCTGAGCGAATCCCACGAAAAAGAGCAGTTTCTCAATTTAATTCATTCTTTTAATTTAGATATTACAGTGAACGTACCTACACGAAATACTCTTAAATCACAAACAGCAATAGATCAAATTATAATTAACAAAACCACAACTAGATGTGAAATAATAACGAATAATCTAGGTTACAGTGACCACGATGCACAAATTCTTACAATTACTAATAACATGAATACTGACACAATAAATAAAACACGCATGTGCAGAGCATTTACTACAGTTAACATAAAGTTATTTACGGACTACTTGCTGAAAGAATCATGGGAGGCAGTTTATAACGCTATTGACACAAATGAAAAATATAATTTATTTTTCTCAAAGCTTTCATTTCTCTTTAACGCATGCTTTCCTATTAAAAAGAGAAAATTAAACATTTCACGAAAAAGTAATACTTGGATCACAAAAGGAATTAGAACATCGTGTAAAAATAAACGTACTCTCTACTTTATTTCTAAACGTCATGACGTATCTCAAGATTTCCTTATCTACTTTAAAAAATACATATTTTCTTTTCTTAAAGATGTCGCCTCATCATTGGATCAAAAAGAGGCACCTATTGGATTATTTTTAGATCTCTCAAAAGCTTTTGACGTCATTGATCATGACATTTTACTTTCCAAATTACCTTCATATGGAATTCGTGGTATTGCTCTAGATTGGTTATGTTCGTACCTTAAACAACGATCTCAGAGAGTTGAAATACCTTACTGGAATGATGGAACATTACGTACGCACCTTTCCGACTCTTTGCCCATTGCATGTGGAGTTCCTCAAGGATCGATTTTAGGCCCTATTCTGTTCCTACTTTACGTAAACGATATGCCCTCGACGATTCGAAACGGAAGAACGGTTCTCTTTGCGGATGATACGAACATCCTTTGCAATAAAGAAACCGTAAATAGTACAATATCAGATGTTTCAAATTGGTTCCGAAATAACAAATTAATAGTAAACGAAAAGAAAACGGTTTTAATGCAGTTTTCCATTTCAAATAAACAATTCGGTGAAGTATTGAAAATGAACGGTGTACCATTGACTGATGTTAAGGCAACAACATTTTTAGGTCTCTCAATTCAGTCAAACCTTAAATGGAACGTCCATTTAAATGAATTGTACACAAAATTAAGTTCATTATGCTACGCGTTCAGAATTCTTGCAAATTCAGTCATCCTTCTTACTGCTCGTTGTGTATACTTCGCGAATGTTCATTCCCGCCTGAGATATGGCATAATATTCTGGGGAAATACATCTTATAGCTCCCAGACTTTTAGATTACAAAAACGAATTGTACGAATAATAACCAAATCCCACCCACGTGATTCATGTAAGCCTCTTCATTAATCTAGGAATTCTACCATTACCGTGTCTTTTTATTTATTTACGAATCAGTGGTTTTTGTTAAAAATGACTTGCTCAAGGGCGGAAATATTTTTTCAGAAAATGCC
>BLKR01003146.1:0-158891 GCA_011170035.1 Teleogryllus occipitalis
CTACAGGTAATTAGAATACTTCCAAAGTAGCTACTCATCACACTTCATCGCTCGATTCCATTTTTTGCGAGTGCTGTCACGTGGTCGAAGTGAACCGCGCATTCATCAAAGATTAAGTCCTCCGCCTTCGCCACACTCCTCCACCCCCTGCTTCCCGACTCCCTGGAAGAGTGAGAAAATGGAATTCAATTTGTATGGAAATTGTGAAATACGTCCGCCATCTGGGATTGTACATTCGCGGCGAAGATCGACCATTAAGCCAAAGCGGCCAAAGATTAAGTATATATGGGGCTCAAGAGGCGGGCGGGGGCTTAGAGCTCGGGGTCGTTCTTCCAGGACGACGAATAAATATGATTTAAAATTCAGAAGTCTCTCATCACTTCTTTTAATTTGGTCCGCGGCGCCGCAGAAGGAGCTACCCGCGGTGTCTTATAAAAGGAGCAAATGGAAAGCTCCGCCGCCCCCCGCCCCCGCCCCCGTCCCCGCCCCCGTCCCCGTCCCCGTCCCCGCCCCCGTCCCCGTCCCCGCCCCCGCCCCCGCCCCCGCCCCCGCCACGGCCCCCGCACCCGCCCGCCCCGAGGCTCCACTCGTTATGAAAGATAATTATTAAACTAGTTTCAAAGAAGCCCGGGAACGGATATAAGTAACGAACCCTAGATAAACTAGTGGGATTCCCACACTTTTCCTCTTCTTGGTGTTAGTAGTGAACCGTATCTTACTTCGAGCTATTTATATATTCAAACAGAATATCGTACATCAACCTGACTGTCTTTCCCACATTGACCCCTTTATTAACATTAGTTAAGTCGAAATGATACAGCCATGATAATTTTGTTCTCAGGTCTGATGGACCGCCTATACAGGATTCAGGCAGTGCAATTTTATGTATGTGATTATTATAATTTCCGATGTGGGATCTGAAAACCTTCTCTCTATACTCATAAATAATAATTACTTTGTAAGTAACATATACTATTATATTCTGTAACATTGCACGGATACAGCATACATCGGTTGTTACACAAAATACCAAACTTGAAACAACATTAACAAAATATTAGTTTTACTCTCTCGTGGTTTTACATCTTGTGCATTACTATCTCCCTCCCTGAATGTATGCATGGCCATTGATGTCTTAAAAATTGTTAACTTCATTCATAAAATTAAACAGGACATGATATTCTTACATTACTTATTTTTTGGGCAGGATTCCCCATTGTTTACTTTCCTTTTGTTGCAATTCGGCACTCTTGACCGTCGCTCCCGGTTCGACCTACTATTTCTCCGTCCTAGTTTTTGACACAAAAAGTCCGTGTTATAAACGCGTACTCATATCTCCAAATTTACTTCCGAAAATTCCTTAATAACTGTAGTCAAACATTCTTCCTAACTCATCACGCGATCACCCGCGTTGACCACTATCGCGTCAAAATTACAAGTTTCAACTTTACTTCATCAATAACGAAAATATCACCCTGCCTCGTTTGTACTTCCGAACATCACCGGATCCACGGCTGGTCTCCTCTTCATTGATCTTGCGCGCTTGTCGACAGTTTTTAGAATATTGCACACTAGCACCCCAATACGTTTTTACTGCGCATTTCATTCGATAACTCGAATATTATCTAAATTCCTATTGGTTCTTGTCGAAGCATTTTATTAAATTATCTTCATTCCCCCACGGAATTTGCTCACGTGTTCATTATGTTACTTAAACCTGTTACCATATTGTATATTTTGCCCGTTTTTTTACCATGCACATCTTCTATTAACTTTGTAAATGTTCAAGTCTTTGTATTCGTTCCTAACTCAACTGTTGCTATCGCCCTATTTACTTTAGTTTACATTTATCGTCACTTGGAATGATCACTCGTCACTTGTAATGAATTACACTAGTTATTACTCATCAACTCGTTTTTTAACTGCATAAAATTTAAATATGTGCAATTGAAAGATAAATTACATTAAGAAATAAATTTGTAGCTTTAATAGTAGATGTATAAGATAGGTTCGGAAATAATTGGAAACTTGCGATTTTTGAAATTTCACAGGTTTTAATGAAAAACTGAATTATATTTTTTTATGAATGCACATTCATCGATTTGATAAAAATGTAGAGAAAACGTGGCGACCACTTTCCAGAAAAATTTGAAAATGAAATAGTGTTATGTTATGCAACCCACCAATTTTAATTTTATAGCGTCTTTTTAATGTCGCAACAAGTCTTGTAACCCTCATTAGGCGTTGAGCGCTTATTATTACTATTATTATGAAAAGGAGTAATTATACATTACTTTTATATGCGTCGTAAGTCGTAGTCCGTCAGTTGTTCTTAAGAGGGCGCCTGGTAGCATCTCCGCGTACGCGTCTCTTACTTCACGCGCCCCTGCGTCACTACCCAGCGGCCAGAACTGGGTAGGAATTAGGAAAGGTTTTAGGACACTTCACATGGGTTGGACTAGCCCTTGTGAAGCGGTCAAACTCGTTTTGATGGAACAAATTTCACATTAGATTCGACGGGAATCGAATCCGTATCTCCTTTGCGAAAGGCGAGCGACTCCGGAATGGGACAATTGGATCTCCTGGCGTAATTTCCAAGCTTAAGCTCAAAATTTCCAAGCAAAAGCTCTAATCTTCCAGACTTATTAGAGTACATATTTCCATACATGAAGAGAGACAAGCAGACATCTCGATTTTATGGTACAAAATTTCGTGTATCTCGTCGCCACCTACAATACTTTAAACCATCTTTGGATGGTGCTAATAGAACTTAATCCTCATGCTTTTGCATCCCAAATAAACATTAAACATGGATTTTACGACCGAAAAATTGTTGATGTGATTCCAATACTTTTCCTTCTTGTACTGCAGTAGGAGGTAGGAAAAATAAAAAATAATTCAATATTAATTGCACATTAAATAAACGGAGCAGGTATTGTGTGCAAATTATTAGTCCACTTTGCATATTTTCATTCAATTCTATTCTGTTGAGTTTCCAAGTCTGGTGTCAATATTTATTGTAAAGTTGTTTAAAAGTTTAATTGTTTTAATATGTAAAACTGTAATTCTATGTCACGTGATTGACATAAAATGTTGTTACATTATGATTGAGTAATCTGTTTCCCACCTTAATGCAGGTGAAACTTCTGATGACTTTTCTTACTTGTCTATTCCGTTTGTATCAGTTTAAAAAATGATATGAAACTTATGTGAATCTCTGTGAACTATGCGTTCAATAATATGAAAATTAATGTGATGGGTGTGAAAGCAACGAAAGTCTGCCTCGGTGACCACACAAGGAAATCGTAAAATTCATTTTAGAAGTTTCGGTTTCAAATTCAAGGGGCCGCGATATCAGCCAGATTGATTGGTGAATATCAGTTTTGGAGAAAATCAGCGGAATGGTTTATCCGCTAGCGTTGTTCACAGACGGACTGACAGACACACTGACAGACGTGTTGCCGTCATTCGACTTTCGGTATGAAGGACCCACAAAACATGTATTCTGGCCACACCACGTGTTAGAGGATTTTTTTTTCTAAATTTAGTAATTGTATTTATTCAGTTTTTCATTACAAGGGTCCTGTAATAAGAGGTTTTCTGCAGAAAATTTTCCGTTTCTTTGCGCAGCATTACATAAATTTATCTCCATTGTATAAGTGGTAGCGAGAAAGTAAAAAACAATCACAAGGGTCTCATAGGTGATCCCCAACGCCGTCACCTACATCAAACACACCAAACGCAAGACTGCCACCGCCATGGACAATGTCTACGCCCTGAAGCGCCAGGGACGTGCTTTGTGCGGCTGCAGTGGCTAAGCTACTTGTAGTCTCTCAACAGAATATATTTCTAGTTGTTGTCGACGGCACAGCTACAATCGTACCAGTTAAAGGTTAAGCGCATCTTATCTAGAAAATTCCTTTTATTATTTTCGAAGTTGCGTCTTAGATTAATTGATTGTTTCCCGGTACGTCAACTGCTATGGTCATTAGTCCCGTTAGTATAGTGAATGTTTTATTCCCGGAAGTGGCGGTGATTCCTTACCCGCTGAATGGTGAGATTTGACCCGACCCACACATCAGCTTGCTAGGGATTTCCCACATCAGGTATCTCCCCCCAGCCTGGACGCCAAGCGCTATGCTGTCGACTGGTCTCCCGACCTGTGTGGTAGTATAGTGTAAGTTTGGTGTAAAGGGAAACAATAACCACGAAGAGAGAGAAAAGATCTCGTGCGATCTGTTAGAGTACTGCACTGGCATTTGCCTGGAAATGAAGTACTCACGGAAAACTACCGCTAAGAGCAATCTATTAGTAGAATTATTCCTCACACGGCAGCTGTATTCGACCTAGCTATCTAGCTACTATCAAAAATGCGCCAGCGTCGGCTTTCGAATCGTACGACCGCCTAGCCAGACTCGCTTCATGGATAGTGGTAATCCTGGCTCTGAGATACATGCAAACGATGGCCCGTCTCAGTACTTTCGCATTTCTACTGAGAGATGACAGATCCCGATAGCGTCAATGTCGTACTCCGAAGATACATAGCACGTACATGTCTTTATAATTTTCTAGTAAGTATGTCTTAATATACTATCACAGGCTGAGCTACTTCGGCGATAGTGTTTTCTGAATGTGCGAAGACAATGTTTTTGGAAGGTGCGTCTGAACGTCGCCCTTTGGGGGAGGCACATAAGGGTGCCTCCCCCCGGTGAGGCGTTTCATTTCCGCGCTTCAAAGCGCCACTCGCGCACGCCCTTCCGGCGCCGGCAGGGACGGCGAAGGGCGGGTGGGGTTGGCCAGGTGGGCCCGAGATGGGAGTGTGTGAGGTTGGGTTGGCGGCGGCGGGGCGGAGACAGGGCGGAAAGCGAGCTGGCAGTGGCGGGGCCACGCCTTGGGCAGGAGGTGGTGGTGCGGCGGGGCGGGAAGTGGATACGGAACGGGTGAGGCTGACAGGACATGTGAATTGATTGATTGATTTTTTCGTGTTTTCGGGCGCGTCAACTGCTTTTAGTCATTAGTTACCTAAGTGTAGGGCATGTTTTTTCTCGAGATATTGCTGTGATTTTCCCCCGCTGGATGGCGAGATCCGGCGCCGACCTACCGTCGGCTAGTGGGTTTTTTCCCTAACCAGGACTCTCCCACCCGCGGGGCACCGTCCCAGCCGGAACAAGCTCTAAGCTCCCGACCGGTCTCCCGGAATATGTGGTAGTGTAGTGTTTGTTAGGGTAAGGGGGACAGGATAGGACGAGGAAGAGGAAGGAAAGATCGCGCACGGTTCGTGCACCGTTTGGTAGGGTACTGCTCCGGCATTCGCCTGGTGCTGATCGGAAAGACCACGAAAAAATACCGATCAGAGCATCCGTCCGCTAGAATTCTCCTCCAGACAGCGACTGAATTCGACCTAGCTGAAAAGCTAGTGTCGAAAATCCTGCCGCCATGGGGAGTGGGAACCTAGGACCTCCCAGTCAGAGGCGCTGCAGTGACATCAGTTGATACACTGAGCTACCGCTCCCGGTAGAAGGTGTGAAGTTGGGGTTAAGATGGAAATGAAGCAAGAATGTAGGCCAGCGGAGGCAATGCACATGCATTCTATGTGATTTCTGCTGAAACAGAAGCCGAGCGCAGATGTGACGGTGAGGGAAACAAATGAAGGCGGGATGTTGCGGCGCGGAGATAAACAGGGGGAGGTGAATGAGTGAACGAAGAAGGGGATGCCGATGGAAGCGAAACGGAAGAGAGGAGCGTCGGACAAAGGTAAGTGGAGACGTGAGAGCGGCGGCTTTGATTGTGATTAGTGAAACCGGGCGCGTCAACTGCTATGGTTATTAGTCTCATATGTGTAGTGAATGGTTTATCGTGGGAGATGGCGCTGATCTTTCCCCACTGGATGGCGATATCTGGAGCCGACCTACCGTCGGCTAACGGGGTTTCCCCGAACGGCGCATCAGAGGGGCACCGCCCCAATCGGGACACACTCTTAAGCTCCCGACATGTGTAATAGTGTAGAGCATGTAAGTGTAAATGTATGTAAGTAATTGGTGAGGAAAGGACAAGGAAGGGGAAGGAAATGTGGTTGGTTTGTTATGGTACTGCTCTGGCATTCGCCTGATATTGATCGGAGAAACCATGGAAACTACCGATCTGAGCAGCCGGCCGCTACAATTCTCCTCCAGACAGCGACTGAATTCGACCTACCTGGTGTCAAAAATCCTACCACCGTCGGCACTCGCACCTAGGACCTCCAAGGAAGAAGCACTGTAGTGACAAGAGTTGATGCCCTGAGCCACCTCTTCCGGTGAGAGCGACGATGACGACGTGTGGCTGGGAAGAGGAGTTGAAAGAATCTGCAGGTGAAGACAGGCGGGGAGGTGAGGCCGTGTGAAGGCGTGAAAACGTCGATGGGAGTGAAGTGGAGGCGGCAGAGGCACGATGAGCACGGCCTTTGAGGATGTTCGCGCCGGCGCGCAATTACGTCCGAGAATTGTCGTTCTTCTCTCGGCGCCACCTCGGCTTCTCTGGATGGAAGCCCTTCGTCCGTCGGCCAGTAGCTGCGCCCCTGGCGGCAAAAACCTCACTCCTCTCCACTTTCCACCTGCGGGAGGTGCGAATTTGAAGAGCTTGTTACCAATGAGACGCATCTCAAAGAAAGTCAATTTTCCATGAAGGTAAAGTTTTCTCATCCAGCCGCTTAATTCAACGGATTCGGTTACCATAGAAGAAACGCTATTTTTGAACACATTATTTGGAGGCGTGAAAACTTAAAAAAGAACAAAAATGGGAACACATTTGCAAATATGGCGACGCACTGATGACTAACAGAGGTAACAGAGGTATCGGTCAAGATCCCCCTACAGCGCGACACCTCTTTACTTCACCAACGCATGAAATTAGCTGATGGATATTCGTCCAACCTGAGTGAATGACTGCTGCGTGCGATGTCTCGTAGCCCTGTATCCGCGATGGCAGCGCTGTAGGCGGGCGAACGCTGCACTTTGGGGAAGGCCGATGGCGGGGGCGGGGCTGAATGCCAGCGCACGCGCCACTGCCCCGCTATCACCGCCGCCGCCGCCCCGCCCCCACCGCGGCCGCCGCCGCTGTCTGATCAGCGGAAGAATTCTTTGAGGCCCCGCCGCGCGCCCTGGCGGCCGCTGCACCGGAGAAAACGGAGCGAGGCGCTTTGATCGCGGGGAATACGCCCTTCCGGGGGCGAGCGGCGGGGGCGCCCTCTGGCAAAAGGCCCCTCGTGCACCGGCCCCGCAGGTCGCCCGCCCGGAGGCCTCGCTGTGGCCGGCTGCGCTGGCGGAGCGAGTCGGGACGGGGCGAATTGCGACGGATTGAGGCGGGACGGGTCGAGTCAGAACGAATCGAATCGAAACGGGACGGTGCGAGGCGGGAGGAGTCGAGTCGGGATGAGTCCAGGTGGGATAGATCGGATCGGGTATGGTTGCGACGGGGCTAGGTGATTGGTGTGGTCAAGTGAGTGATTGGTATTTCCGGGTGGTCAAACGCTAAGGTAACTACTCCCATATGTGTAGTGTACGTTTTATCGCTGGAGATTGCTGTGATATTCCCCCGCTGGATGGCGAGATCTAGAACACTGCAACTAGCGGGGTTTTCCCTCAACTAGGTATCTCCCACCAGCAAGGCATATCCCCAGCCGGGATAAGCTATGCGCTACCTATTGGTCTCACTCCATGAGTGGAAATGTAGTGCATTTAAGTGTAAGTGTAAGTGTGTGTATGTGTGTGTAAGGGGTGCGGAAACAAGGAAAGATCGCGCGCGGCAATAGCCTTTTTTCCTGTACTGCTCCGGCATTCGCCTTGTGTTGATCGAAGAAACCACGGAAAACTACCGATCAGAGCAGCCAGCCGTTAGGTTTCTCCTCCATTTAGTGGCTGAATTCGACAGTAGTTAGTGTCACAAATCCTGCCACGATCGGGACTCGAATCCTAAGATTTCTCGGCGAGAAGCACTGCAGCCTCACATCAACTGACGCCATAAGCCACCTAAACTGGTGTTGCCATTGAGTCGTAGGGAGTTCGATCGGGATGAATCGGATCGATGCGTGTTGGTTGGTGCGATCAATCGTAGCAGTCTTGGTAGGGGCGAATCGGACCATGCGATTTGGTTGGTGCGATCAATAGTAGCGGGCTTGGTCGGGGCGAATCGTACCGATGCGATTTGGTTGGTGCGATCAATAGTAGCGGGCTTGGTCGGGGCGAATCGGACCGATGCGAGTAGGTTGGTGCGATCAATAGTAGCGGGCTTGGTTGGGGCGAATAGGACCGATGCGAGTTGGTTGGTGCGATCAATCGAAGCGGGCTTAGTCGGGGCGAATAGGACCAATGCGAGTAGGTTGGTGCGATCAATTGTGGCGGGCTTGGTCGGGGCGAATAGGACTGATGCGAGTTGGTTGGTGCGATCAATCGTAGCGGGCTTGGTCGGGGCGAATTGGATCTGTGCGAGATGGTTAGCGCGGTCGGGTAGAAGCTGCTTTGGCAGGTGTGGTTGGTGCGGTCGGATCGTAGCGGGTGTGAGCGAGTCTGGTCGAGAATTGGTGTAATGTGGTGCGGCTGCAGATTGCTTTTGAAATGTCCTTTACTGCAACAAACGACCATTTTCTCATTTCGCTTGAACATGGGAGTCGTATTTTCTTCACGATGTTCTTTTAAAGAGTGAAACATGTTCCCAGCTAGTTTTAGAATATATTCTCTTCAATGCTATTGTCTCTCTGTCTGTATTTCTCTCTTGGAAGCACAACTAAAACTACTTAATATGATACAGTATCTCGATATTGGGCACTTTTTGATTTGTGCGAAGAATACTGTCTTACTATACTATAATCACAAGTATTTGTATTCAACGGAAATGTATTTCACTTTTGTCGAAGGTAAATACATTTTCGGTCATATTTGGTGATACTTTTCGAAGTGGTCAAATATTTCGGAGAGCAGTAGAATATTATTTTAGTGATATTGATCACGGTTGCGGATGAACGGACACATTTGAGATATTGGATAAATCCTAAAACTTAATCTAAATGATATTCAATAGTTGTGTGTTTATTTAAGTAATGTTAAGTCCCCTCTTGTTCAAGTTGAAATAGTCGTAGGTCCATGAATTTCGTAACACTAAAGACGGGGGAGAGTGTTTGAGGGAGGGTTATGCTGCGTTACATACGGGTTGGGGGTTGTTGGCTTAATGATGCGTAACACTCATATTTACTTTTTAATTTTTTCAGCATATGTGGAAATAATTTTTTTCGGTCTTATACGAAAACATTAAAGTAATAAGTAAATAATTGAAAAATATAAATTAAAGTGATTAGGTGTAAACTGTTACAATAAATGGAAATATTGTTTCTTTAATGTTTCGATAGAATCTGTAAGTTTAGGAAGGAAATATTGACAACGTACAGTATAGTCTCTGGGATGACTCATGAGCAGCGTACTAGCTTCTCGTGCTGTGGTCCCGGGTTCGATTCCCGGTAGAGTCAAAAATAGAGTTGTAGCTTTCCTTTAAAACCGTCCCTGTTTCTGTAGCTGTGTGACAAAAATAAGCCGAAGCTGGCGGATCTTGCTAGTTAGGGTGAAGAGAATACGTCAGGTTCGCCTAATGTCGCTCTTACCCCTAAGCGTGGGAATTAAATTAGGCCCAGGCGTAGAGGACACCGGTAGCTGGCCGGCGAAGTCGGACTACCGACCCAATGACGCCCAATACATACATGCATATATAGTATACCAGCAGAATTACGCCCCGCAGTCGTCTTCCTGCTCTGTCAGCGCTGCTACGACCTGGCTGTTCTCTCGCCGCAATCACCCCCTGGCTGTCGCCTCCTAGCCCAGTGTTAGTTTCGCCCCGCCCACATCCCGCGCCACCCTCTCGTCCTGTCCTGCACGACCCCGCCGCGTGCCACGCGACAACGCCCAGCAACGATGAAGCCCAGGTGGATTGGGGATTGGATTAAACTGCAGCGTTGTATAGAGGAGAGTTACAACAAAGTGATCGGTATAAATAAACTTCTCCATGAGAAAACTAAGATATGCCAAGTTTCAAAGAGGTCGGTCAACTGGTGTAGGAGTTTATCGATCTCGGACTAATCAACACCCGTTTTTATGTAAATACTCGTTGATTCGAGAATCCACTTACATTGGCGCATTAGACTCGCCCATGCAACATCCAACGGGACGTGCCCATGGCTTGTTGACACATATTCACGTTTATGCGGCCTTTCTTCACTCAGAAAGTGTTCTCAATCTTCTTATTAAGTGTAGTCAGAATACTTTATCCCCCCTTTAATGTTCATAAATTTTAATATATAAAACAAATAAAATTAATACAAATTGTATTTCCTGTGACATTTTTTTACATCCTGTAAGTGCACTACGTAATTATTTAGGAATTGATTATGCGATCGTTGTTACAGAAGGAGTAGGGGTATTCAAAATACACAAAATTTGCGTTCGGTAATTCAATGATACCTCCCTCCCACATTTATTTAAATTTTGATGATAAATATTAACTTGAACACAGATAACGTAGAATGAAAGCATTGTATGTAGAGTAAAAGCACTGGAAGTGGCACAGCTAAGGACATTTTTGTAATATTCGCACACTTCTTGGCCTACAGAACTAAATTTGAACAGTAAAACTCAATGAGTGACTACCTTCTTTCTGGGTATATCCTTTTGCCTAAAACGAAAATTTTTTAATTTTTCGTTTACGTACGTATATACAGAGTGACATATATAGTGCATAGAAAGTTATTTAATGCTGCGCGAAAAACTGCAAATTTTCGGCAGAAACAAATTCATTGACGGGCCCTGACTACGAAAAAGTGGATAAATCCAGTTGCTAAATTAAAAAATCCTCTATCACGTGGTGAAGCCAGAATCCCTTTTTTGTGGGTCTTTGATGCCGAAAAAACAATTAAACCGTCAGTCTGTCTCTGCCTGTCTGTCTTCAGCGCAATAAATAATAATAATAATAATAATAATAATAATAACATTACTAAATTACATTTTTAGAGTCAAATATATATTATGAATAAAATTAGAATTTAATTGAAATAGGAAATTGGAACACAAATGTGAACTTATAAACATAATTTTGAATAGAGTAGTAATAACAGATGTACTATTCTAAAGTGAAGAAAAAATAAATGAAATAAAAATAGTGTAGGCAAATAGATAAGTGAATAAATACATTTAGATGAGCAAACTGACATACCGATTCTGAGGCGGCTGGGGATCTCCGTCCAAACAAAACAGCGAGGGTGAAAGGCATTGCCGCTATTTAAAAGACAGCTCTCAATGGAGAGGGGAAAGACCGCAAGGTTCTTCTGGGAAATGGCCATTAGGGGAAAGACCCAACCGGGGTGCGGAAAAGAGGCGGCAGATGGGTTAATATGTGTGGGAAGCGGCGAGTTTCAAGAGGAATGAGAGAGAACGAATTTTTTCATTCAGAATAGTGTTGGGCATTGTTTAATAAATAAATATGTGAATGGCTTCTAATTTAAGTCTGTGAGTGTATCTGTTTTCCATCTCCAAACTTTTGACGTCACTGTCTGCATTAAATGAGTGTTCTTGTTGTAAGTGATGGCTGGCAAAGTGTGATAGTGTTTTGTGTGTAAGAGCATGTATGTGTTCTTTGATTTTTTTTGTTTAAAGGATCTTCCGGTCTAGCCAATGTATTGCGCATTGCAACTGCCACAGGAAACGAAGTATACTCCACATGATAGAGACTTGGGGATAGGATTTTTGTTGTGGGAAAATGTGTTATGGAAATTATTTGTTGTGCTGTATGTTACCTGTCAAATTGTCTGAGTTTTTGGCAATGTTCAGTGGCAGTGTTCCAAGGAAGGGGATGGTATATCTGCTGTACTTCTGTCTTATGTGTGTAGTGCGACCCACGCGTCGGTTTCAAGCCGTAAGGCCAGCACCCGACCTGAGACGTCTTGGGGGTGGCGAAGACAATTCGCCGGATGGTCAGCTAGCTCAGTAAGACGTCCCAGTGTGGACACAAATAATAAAAAAAAATAATAGGGGGGTCAGGGTCGTGAAGAACGTTTTGGATTGGATGCAAATTACTAAAAACTCGAGTTAGAAACACTTTTCACTTATTTCAGTATATTCTAGAAATATTGCTGCTGTGACAATTACATGAAATGACACTCAAAAAATCAAATACAGAATAATTATGACTGGCTGGAAGAAAAAACCCAACACACACTAATGACTCGATACACAACTTCTTACTCTCATTTATAACACAATTTATCAATAAACACACACTTTCAGCAATTCTGAGAATCGTTAAAAATATTACTTTATACAAAAGAAAACAAATTGAAAATCAAAGCTAGTAATTTTGAACTAACACTGCTTTAAAATGAAATACACTCTCTCTCTAAAAATTCAGAGAATAATTAATATTGTAATTCGTCTCTTACTCAGACTCTTATTCACTAATTTACAATATTACATTTTCGAATTCTTTTAAATGAAAAGATTGATTCTGTCCTCACGTGCTAGAAATAGGAAACAAATGTACTTTTACTTTCTTTATCTTTAAGCATAGCAAATATGTTACTCTCCCCTCTTTCTACGTAAAGAATTCAGAATAAGCTTTCTGTTTAAAATGAATTACTCCTTTCGATATAAAAACAGTTAATTTGGCACGACCTTACTTTTATTCTTCTCGGCCGCGTCGGGAAATCAGCTGTGCTTTCTTCTACCTTTTCCTCGGTGTTGGTGGCCTTGGAGCGTTGGAGCTTCGGGTTGAGAACACAGTTACCCACCAGAAACGCGTTCTCCGTCTCGTACAAGGTTTATATTCTTTCGTACTCTCATATAAATTCTAATTGACTTCCAATTATGATTTAATAACCAACTGGATATTCAGAGTGTTGAATTTAATCCAGAGATCAACCTTTTATAAGAGCACAAAATTTAAGAGAGCAAATAATAAAACTGGAAACAAAAAATGAATGCAACTATTAATTTACTGCCACATGTTCAAAAACTCCTCTCCCTTCATTCTCCTATTATAAATTCACAACGTCTCTGATTATCTTTCTCTCAAGAATGCGTTCAAATTAATTTATAATGGGATATTTACCTCTTCTTATCTTCCTGAAGAGTTTTATAAAAGATGCCAATCTGAAGTCCGCTGCAATATGAATCCCTGGCGTGTCGTTGTCAATACGTCTGCGTAGTTCAGCTGCTAACCTCAGAAAGAACTTTTTCTTTCGTCTGACTACCGATCTCGCACGATCTATTGCGGCGATCTCTATTGACCTAATTTTGAGTTAGCATTCTTTCGTATTCTTCCGCGTTGTCGCGCGTTCGAACTGCTCATTTCTCTCGCTCTCTCTTAGGTTTCCTGTGAAACGTTTTCGAAGCAGTTAAGAAAACGGACGGTCACAGTAGGAGTAAGAGATGTTAAGTTGTTTGTGTTAAGAGAAATAGTTTTCTTTTTGATAAGATTGTTAATTAAAGAACTACTGTAACCATTGTTGATGGCTATTTGTTTTATGTTATGGATTTGTTTTCTGATGTTCTGAGAGGAGAGAGGAATCCAGAATAATCTGTGAACCATACTGTGAAATGCTGCATGCTTGTGAGAGGGTGGATGTCGCGATGTGTTATGAATGACTGTGTCGGTGTATCGGTTTCCTGTATATGTCAAAAACATGTCTGTCATTAAGTAAAGTGATGGACAAGTCTAGAAAGTTAAAGAGTTCGATTCTCATTTTCTTTTTCCACAGTGAAATGTATGTTGGAATGTATAGAATTCAGGAAGCCCGTAAAGTTTTTCAATTGTCTGTAAGTGCCGGTCCAAAGTACTATGATGTCATCAACGTGTCTATACCAATATATCACATTTGTTAGATGAGGGTGTCCAGAATTAAAAAAAACTTGTTTCTCGAAGTTTATAAATATGTCTGCTAGTAGTGGGGAAAGTGGGGAACACATAGGTAGTCCAAAAGTTTGAGTGAAGAATTTATTGTCAAATTTGAAGTAATTTATGTCAAAACATCCGGTTGTAAAGTTCGTTTCTTATAGTTATTGGGCTCAAAGAGTTTTCAAGGATGTCTCGTAAAATAGTTTTGCATTCTTTGGTCGGAATACTCGGAAAAAGGTTCGTCACATCAAAGGAAATAAGTTTGCCATTAGGTGGCACAACTATGTCTTTGATGTTGTTCACTAGGTAGATGCTATTGGTGATAGTGTGGGAGGGTGAGAATTTGATGTGTGTGGAAAAAGGTTGAGTTTCCTTGTGAGTCTGTGTGTGACGCTTAAATGTGTTGCTTAGAAATTACTCATAGTGGTCTCATAGTGGTCTTACGAGCAGCGTTGGCATCTCTCTCACCGAAACATGTTCGTTACATGTTCCTGCAATTCAAGCGCTCAGGCGCTTAAATGTGTTGCTGAGAAATTACGTTAACGAGAAAGCTGATGATCGCCTAATGGAAAAGCATCATTTTAGGAGCAGAATAAGATTCTTCATGATGATTTTAATTTAAATTGCATCTGAAATATTTACTGTTACTCTATTTAACTCTACAGCTCTATCATTCCGAGATCCATATTTGACAAGGACCGCAGTTTAATGGATGATAATTATACTTAACTTTTAACTGAAATATTTACTTTTACTCTATTTAACTCTACATGTTTCCTTATTCCGAGATCCATGTTTGATAAGGACCGCAATTTAAAGAATAGGAGGGTCAATGTAAAGAGTTATTGAATCAATGTCCCAGTTAAATTAAACAAGGTCAACATAATTCTATCAATTTAAGGTGATGTAACATACGTTAACATGTATGTACTTATTCCACCACCACTTTAGATTATTTGAATTGCCATTTTGATTTTAAAGAACCACGCCCATTCTTCACCGGAGCTTATCTTTCGAGTTCGTGCTTGACGTCTACCTCATTATGGAATTCTCAGAGGCCCCTGCATTGGGCATGCGGAGCCGTTGGGCATTGTCATTGGGAATTTGCGCTGTAGGGCGTGCGGAATATCAGCTGTCCCCCTGTGGGCCTTCATGACAAGCAGGATTCGAAACACCGAAAAAGTCCCTTGGTCACTTCTTCCCCTCATCCCTTTCGAGTGAGGGGAAATGGTTCTGCTCACACCTCCGAGGTACCAACTGTTGCCAGTGAAGCGTCTCTCCGGGACGTCCTACGTTTCGAATTTCGATGGAAAGTTTTTCGCCACTAGCTAAATAGCTAGGTGTAAATAGCTCTTTAGCTAAGTGTCTGCAATTCAGTAAATGTCTGGAGGAGAATTCTAGTGTCCGACTACTCCGTTCGGAAGTTTTCGTGTTTGTTTCTTAGCATCTGTAGCCGACGAATGCCGTATCAGTAACGTAACAAAGGAGCCACGAGCCTTACGGTTTCCAAGGCATTACAATTCTATGTTAAACGATCGTCCTTCCGAATTGCAAAATGACGCTTGCGTTAGCAGCCATGTTAGGGGCAAATTTACTCGTCTTAATCAAATACTTTGAAATTTTGCAGACTTTCCTGTATTTATAAAGATTTGGATGGGTTTGACTGAAAGTCAGATCGAAATACTATCTCGTTTTTCTAATGTAAGACGCAAAACAACCATTCAATCGTTAATATTTGTGTATATACCGGAGATAATATAATATCCCTGCTTTATAAAGAGTAAACGCCACTATTGTTTTTAAAGAGCGATTCCCATGTAATTTTGGCCCTTGTAACAGAACGTTTGAAAGCAAAAAAAAATATGAGTGTGCTTTTATTCTAAAATTGGATGTGTATGTACTGCATGAGGTTGTCCATTCCCTGGTAAGTTCATATATATTAAAGTTACTGAATGGAGTTCTTGAAAAAAATGTTGATAGGTTGGGAATACTTTCCCCTCACAAAACATCCTATTGAATGGACGTCGGGAATTTTTTAGGAAATTCTTGAAAGGCAAGTCCTCTAATACTAAAAAAATCCACACTCTTGGATACCTCATCTTGTATATCTTGTCCAACGGCGTACACGGATTTACCATTTTAATTCTTCTCTTGAAGATACTTCCTTTAGCGAAAAAGAAAGGCGCGCAAATAAGAATCAAATCTGGAGCCAGTCCGGCTCTGTGTTCACATGTTTGCACCCATCAAGGCTGCCAAGAGACCATTCAATGTACAACACTACACTACCAGTGTGCATGGGTCTGGTATTCTATTACAATGTATCTGAGACTGTCTTCTTTTCCCCGACCGTATCCCCATCTCTCCCCTTACACTCTCTCTCTCTCTCTCTCTCTCTCTCTCTCTCTCTCTCTCACACACACACACACACACACACACACACACACACACACACACACACACACACAATTGCAAGTAATACACGACCACTCCCATCGGGAGACCGGTCGGTCTCTTAGGGCTGGTCCCGCTTGGGGAAAACACCTAGAGAGGAAAACTACGCAACCCTACTTGTAGGTTGGCGCCTGTTCCTATGTACAGTGGAACCGCGGTATTTCGAACTAATTGGGGGCGTGGTCGGTTCGGTTTCGGAAAGGTTCGGATAATCCGAAAAAATGTACTATACTTTTAATGCATCTATATAATTACCAGATAATGCACCGTAGCGTAGTGACATGAAGTGGCAATGTTGAGAACAACGGAGTACAGCACGCACTACATAACCGCTTGCATGCGTTAGTGGTTACTACATTGTTTAGAAGACTTACGGGGGAAGATACAGCTTACATGAGTTACATTTTTATTACTTTTCCACTTTTTTCTTCATTAAAATCATACTCCACAACAGTAAAACTGAACTGACACACAGAAATTATTCTTCTCCGAGGAAAAATTTTTCCTTTAACTTAAAAAAAGAATTTTCACTTCTTTTTGAAAAATCAAAATTCAACCAGTTTTTCATGTACTGACTTAGTTTTTCCCTGATTACTCAAATAATTTTAAAGATGTTTTCACATTTCTTCTTTTAACTTGTTGACAATACTCACATATACAAAACAATACCCTTTCATTCAGATCTCTGGATAAAAAGTATTTTTAATTTGAAACCCATATTAATATATTGAATATTAATAGTTATTTTCAGTTTTATAATTTTTTATCATAAAAACCATTGATCTAAAGTATATGATTTAGCATGGTTTTGTAAACAATACTTGGTTAAGTACATCCTAAAAATTTCATAGCTTTAAAATAATTAGTTTGTGAGTTATAAGGGAAACGGATCTTAAAAAAGGTAATTCTGGAAAACAAGTCACGAAGTTAGATTCATGAATTTTGCTTACCTTACTACACTGATAGATGCATGATACAGCGACATACCTTTGAAATCATAACTCGAAAATTGTTGCAGATATCAAAATATTTTTTTCAACAAAATATTCCTGATTAATTAATGCATAGGGGAACAATGTTTTCAAACATCGATTTTTTTAAGATTTGAAGATGTAGTTTTTGTTGCTGTTAACGGATATTCTACATACAGAATAAATCAGAATAAATATCAGAATAAATTGAATTGACTTACATTGGGTCCGTTCATAAATTAAGTTGATACAAATCATATGATACACCGTACAGTACAATGACCAGTGTACTGTAGTTACCGGTGCATTAAACGGTTAATTTCGACAAGTTGTGTTTCAATAATTAGCTGTTCGGTTCTACAGTAATTATAAAATAATTTCTTAGCACTACAAATAAGCATTTCATTTAGTTTGTTTATTTTTTCCTCCATGCCTTTTTTCGGATTATCCGAAATTTAGGATTTGCGGGCATTTGTATTAGCGGGATTCTACTGTAGCTGGAGATGAACACATCCACCTCTCGTGAAATGACATGCAAATCACATACGGGACTAATGATTATAGTCCTTGCCGCACCCGGAAACACGAATCAATTAGTTATTCTTCTCTTCACCTCTTTCTTCTTTCCCTCTCCCTGCAAGGGGTAGCCCTCTTCGGATGTCCCGTTTCACCACCCCCCCTGCGAGCCTAACCTTCTCAGAACTTATCTGGGAGCATTCGCGGCTCGTGGTTTTCTGAATGGGGAAGGCTGCAAATGCAGTACATTACATTGCATTTCTATAATCTTTTCCGATGACGAAGACTCTTGTCCTACAGACTTCGCGATTCTCTTAAATGCTTAAGGGAGTAGCGCTCCTACCGCATATTGGCAAAACTAGTTGATACGCTATGTTACTCGCTGACCTGCATAATAACGCTATCTGATGAGCACACGCTTCTTCAGACCCTTCACCCTTGAAGGCTGCCTGGCTGCAGCCTTCGTCCGCCGGTAAGCCTGTGCAGTGAATGCATGACGTCACGCCTCCACGTTTTACACAGGCTTTATGGCGGAATAAAGTGGGAGCCATAACGCTTTTCTATTCCCTGGTAACGCTTATCTCTTCCCTGTCAACAGCTTCAAAAGCGTTACGGACGGCCGTTAACGTAATGACAAAGAAAAATGTTGATATGATTGTTATATAATGTAACTCAGAAATCCATTATTAATAAATAAATAAATACATTCATAAATATATTTTTTAAATTTATTTTAGGGTGCGATTTCTATAGGAGAGGCTCCGCCTTACAGCCTTTAATGACGAGCCGCGCCTGTCTGGGAGTATTGGGCGTGACGCTATGCGTGGCTGCCCTGGTCGATGATTCAAGGGCCATGTTTTCGGGAGGTGTTGTTCATGCGATGAGACAGGGGGCATCCTGTGCCGTGGGTCAAATTCATTCCCTGGGAAATTTATAGTAAACCTTAGTTTCAGGTCCTGCATTCTTCAATTTCTCAGTTATCCCGAATTATTCTTCTGCAATCATACCACTCTCTCATACTCTTGTCAATACTTCTAATAGGGTATCCCATTTTAATAAAAAATACATTATGATAAATAAGTATTTGAAACAAAACCTCCAAATATCTAAGAGACTTGCACTTTTGTTATTCAATAGGAGCATCCCTCACGTTAGATTTTGCAACGCTGTTGATGAATCGCCTTCTATATTATTTCAGTAGTATACACACCTTTTGCAGCTCTCAGACGCGACCAATTTTTGTAAATGAGGTCTCTAAAGAAAGACAATTTTACGGAGAAGTGACTAATTTCACTTTGACTTTAAAAATATGAAGGATTTGTTTAAAACAACACAACTAAATATGCATGTCAAATGCAACCCGCAACACACTACCTATTTTTTCAACTTTATCATTAAATAACTCCTAAACGAAGCGTTTAGGGCCTTAAAAACTAAAATTTTGAGGCCAGAGACCGTTCCTCATGCCGTAATCTACAGAATGAGGTCTTCTTGAACACTTACATTTTTGCTGGTTTTACGCTTCTCGTTTCTACCCCACCTGTTCAGAGCCTGTAAAATCTGCAACTATAAGTGAAATTAAATTAACTACTTTATATTCTACGGAATTGAATTACACGTATGTTCCTCTCTGCTCGGTAATAACGTTAAATAAGAATAATTTTTATTGACAAGGATGTATTATATTGCAATCAATTACAAGGAGACTTGTAGAACAAGTGACAGAGGATAACAGGGTCTTAAAGAAAAAGATATATTACAGGCTTAATATGGAAATGGAAAAATAGGGAAAAGGGTGTGATTTAACATGTGAGAGTTCTCGCGTAGATATGGTAGTAATTATTTAAACGAACGATATTATTCAATCGCGTTTTTCTATCCATACAACTATGCGATTGAAGGGGTAATACATTACTAGAACAATTTCAAAGATTGATGAAGACTATTTCACATTTGGAGTGAAAGATTAGTATTAATCGTAAATTTTTCAAACGCTGAGTCCGTTTTGATATTGATTTCAAATCAGGGAGATTATGAAGTGCAATTCCGTAGGTATCTGTGTCTAATAATAGCGCTATCTAAATATTACATCAATGATAAAAGAGATAAGAAAAGTATGAAATCGATGATAATCATTGAAGTTGTTTCTTAAAGAAAGCATACTGATAAAGAGGTCGTTTGAGAGTAAAGTTACAGATTAATAAAAATAATTTGAATTAAACGAAACAAAACATTGTGTTAAATTTCAGATACTTTTCTTCAATCAACTTTTTAACTGTGCATTATAATAGGCAGAAATAATTACAGGCATTCAGAAATTATTGCTCGTAAGTGTGAAAAGTGCCATTAGCTTGCATTTGAAACAGAGGTATTTCCCAAAGTATAGTACTTTCAACATTTTTTCCCCCCAAAACCTAAGACTTTGAGCCATATTAGATTGACAGGTCGAAATTAATTTTGGAAAAATTTTGAAAAACAAAACTAAAACAATATCAACACATTTTTTGTTTTAGGTAACATGAAAACGTGTGTTTTCCATCATATTTCAAAATTAATTCTTCGCATAATTACATAACTTTCTGTATACAATTTAAATTTTACTATATATATATATATATATATATATATATATATATATATATATATATATATATGTCAGAAGGAGAAATTAAAAAATGATTGCTGACCCCCGTTACAAGGGTGCACCTATTGCTACATTTCTTAGAAGTAACTTCCCCCTGAGAATGCGCATATTTTGTTCGCACTATCTAATTCTTCCAAATCCCGTCGTGTTCGGCCAAGCAACTAACCTTGTGTCGTTCAACATGACATCGCGACTCGTTGATTTATTGATTTACGTTTCCGGGCGCGTTAATTGCTTTGTACGTTTTTCCCGTATGTTTATTGCACGTATTATGTTATATATGGTCTTCCTCCCCAGCTGGAACGTGAAATCTAACATTGTGATTTTTCCCTTCATGAGTTACTCCCGCGCCAGTCGGGACAAAGCCTAAACTCCCGACCAGTGACCCGGCATATGTAGTAGCGTCGAGCATGTTAAGTGTAAGCCTGTGTGGGAGGGAGGAGGAGATAAGGACGAAAGGAACTTCGCGCGTTGTCCATGACCCGTTTCTTAAGGTCTTGCTCTGGCATTCGCCTGGTATTGGTCGGAGAAACCCCTGGAAACTATTTATATGTGTTCGAAGAAAACAGCTGATGTTTGGAATGAGTCTAAATGACTTAAGCTTGGGGTGGCGAGACGGGGGCAGGGTGGGGCGCGGTCGTGGGAGTGTGAGACGAGGGTGGATGGAACGGGTTAAGGGAGGGGGAATGGGGGCGGGGCGGGGCGGCGGCCTCCGCTAATGCTTGCGCTCCATTCGTTTCCATTAGCCGCGTCAGCGCTGGCGTCGCTTCCGTCACTTTGAGCGGGCGGTCCCTCTCCCGGGCGACAGCCCCGTTGCCTCCGCAACGCCCCGCCCCCCACCGCTGCACGCGACGACGCCACGCGTCGCGTTGCGTCAACGCCTCCGCCCCGCCCCTCCCCCTCGCCGCCGATTGATTGATTGCTAGTGATTCCGGGCGCGTCAACTATCAAGGTCATTAGTCACATAAGTGTAGTGGGTGTTTTTGCTTGGGAGGTGGCGGTGACCTTCCCCCGCTAGATGGCCAGATCCAGCACCGACCTACATCGGCTCATGGGCTTTCCATCAACCAGGTACCTCCCACCAGCGGGGCACCGCCCCATCCAGGACAAGTTCGAAGTCCCCCACCGGCATGTATGGCAGTGTACTGCATGTTAGTGTACGTGTGTGTGTAGGAGGTGAAGTTAGGACAAGGTAGAGGAAGGAAAGATCGCGCGCGATCCGCGGCCCGTTTGTTAGGGTACTGATCCGGCATTTGTCTTGATCGCAGAAACTACGGAAAACTTATCGATCACGGTAGCCGGCCGCTAGAATTTTCCTTCAAACAGCGGCTGAATTCGATCTAGCTGAAAAGCCAATATCAAACATCCTGCCGCCGCCGTCGGGACTCAAACTTAGGACCACCCGGTGCTGCAGTGACATCAGTTGATGCACTGAGTCACCGCTCCCGGTCCTAGCCACCGAGAAGCAGCTAATGGGGGCAGTAGTATGTAAAGAATGAAAGAGAAATACCATGACGTACGTGCGGAGCGAGCTTCCATGAGACTCGTCAACATATTACTCTGCATTTATACTGTTAACAATAAAAGTAAAAAATTGTAAGGTCAAGGATATTCCGGCAGACCAGTCGGGAGCTTAGAGCTTTCCTTCTCTTCCATGTCCTACCCTCTCCCCTTACACACACACACACACTTATACTAGCATGCACTAGACTACCACATCTTTCGGGAGACCGGTTGGCAGCTTTCAGCTTGTCCCGGCTGGTGCGGTGTCCCGATGGTGGGAGAGTCCTGGTTAGGAGGAAACCCCGTTAGCCGACGGTAGGTCGGCGCCAGATCTCGCCATCCAGCGGAGGATCACCACCATCTCCCGAGGAAAAAACATGCATTACACTTACGGGACTAATGACCTAAGCTATTGACGCGCCCGGAATTACTAACCAACCAGCCAACCAAAATCTACCGATATAATTTTAAACCCTTTTTCTTCTAGTTCCGTTTCAATTTTTGCCGTGTCACAAGTTGGGTGCAGGTTTCTGACCATGATTGTTCTTTGAATATTTCCTCCTCTTCTTACCAGATGGTTAATTTGTAAGAATTCTTTGTCTTGGCTTGATGACTTTCTATTTGATTGCGTAAGTAGTTTATCACCTCTTCCGCTTTTTAGTTCTTCGTGAAGAATTCGCAAGCGTTTCTCATCTTGAATTATTTTCTGATTCTATCGCGTTTTCGCGAATATTTCCTGCACCTGTTGTTTGTGCAACTGTTTTTAAGCGAATTTCTACTAGTTTCAAGTATTCCCTCGTTGTGTTCTGAGTTGAAGACTCGGTTTTTGTTTTTGTTTTTTGTACAATTTTTTCGATTAAAATTTTTTCAGTATTATTTTGAGTTTTTATTTTGTTTTCATCATCCATTTCAGTCACACGAGTAGCTAGGCATTAACAATCAACCTATTCAGAGACCCGCATGAATAGGAAGGGCTTATTACTATGGGAGGTCGCCAGATATCCCATAGGCTCCGTTCAAGACGCAGATAACCCCTGCGCCACTTCTAGCCCTCAGTACGGGTCGCGTTACACCTTGGCTTGGGGATGAGTGAAGAAGAAAGAAAAGGAAAAAAAAAACATTTGAGAGTAGAGAAGTAAGAAGATAGAGAAAAATAATTCTAAAGGAAAGAGAAGAAGAGAAAACGAATGACTCCTTAGCCCTCGAAACCTAATAACGTCGGGGTCGGAAAATACAAGGGATCAACACAGACCCACTACTAGAAAGATGACAGAAGTGTGTCCCAAAGTAAGTAGGGCCATGACGCACCAGTAAGGGAACCACCTATCAGTAAGTACCACAGATGGAAGGATGGGAAGGATATCGGATATTAATTTGAGAGGATTTGGAATATCTTTGTGGAAAGAGACAAATGGGTCGTTCTGAGACAGCCATTCGTCTGGCTCCTCCATCGAGACCACATAGCCCTACCGGCATAAGTATTCAAAAGTTTTTCGATTATTAAGAAAATATTTTCATGTATTGTCTACTCAGTTTTTTGTATGATTTTTTGACTCATTGATGCCAAACTAATTTAAGGGGTCATTATCGGTGATTAAAAGGACAAATGATTTTCATTAATTTCACAAACATTTGCTAACTTGTGCTTAAGCCATTTTACTCCCTATTGTTCTTGTCAATCCACCAACTGGAGAATGTTTGCATAACAGACTTTATTGTAAATATTGCCGACGTGAAAGTGTTGTAATTAGGAGAAATTGAAGACATTTGGAGCCATTTTTGAAAACATCTTGTTTTTGTAATTTTTTAAAACTGAAAAATATTGCACGTACTATTGAACGAATAATATTAAAATTTTCAAAAAGTATACATGACCTTAATGAAAGAACAATTTATGGACAACAATTTCAATTTGAAAGAAAAATCTGTAGCTTTAATTTTATAGTTGTAGGAAGATTCCGAAAACAATTCAAACTCTTCCAATTGTGAAATATTCAGAGTTAACCGTGAATATCGGACCTAAGCCCCCTTTATAAGTGTATTTTACTCTATTCTTTCAAGAAATTTAAAGAAAAAATTTGAAGCCGTTTTTTGAAAAAACTTTGAAAATACCCGGGGGGCTTCCTGTAAAGTTACCCCAAAGATTTAAGAATGTTTTTGAAAATGTCCAAGCTTCAACTAGAGCCTAATGGACAGAAGTCTCTTCAATTCGGGAAACGTAGCTCGTGTGGTTTAGGCGCTAGTAGTGTTTACAGACAGATGGACGGGCGGACGGGCCAACGGGCGGAAACAATTGTGTTAATTCATACAAATCGATGGAAATGTGCATATTAACAGAGTGAAAGATATTGAGATATACCAGAATGACGAATCATTTTTATTATGGAAATGTCATTTTATTTGACATAGAATATAGGGATGTCAATAGACGATCGCGAGGGGGTCGCTATGTGACAAATAATCAACCGGCGTTAAGGATCATTTTCGTTAGGTTGAAATGACAGAGCAAAGGCGGAATAAGCATTGTTTTGGGAGACAAAAGGAAAAGAAATAATATTCGGATCCTTTTTAGAAGAACATTCATTCGCTCGCGCAACGCGGTGATGAGCAGGTCGGCTCCTGATATATTTTACCAGGTCGACGAAAGACTGTAATTGACAGTTGTATAAAATTCACTATTGTTTCTTGTATTAGGATAGAGCGTCTTCTGTTTGGTTGTTATGGCCATTGGGAACCCAACAAAGCCGAATTATTCAGCATTTTTCTTCACAAACTTGCACTCTAAAAACACACTGTGAAACGATTTTCATCAACGAAAACTTCGAAAGTTTTGGTGACAGTTCAAAATAATTGCTAAGGGGTGGCCTGTAGATCGCTGCAACTTCGCGCACAGCGCCTTTGCGCCCTTCGTCGCTATTGGGTGAAAAGTCGAGGTCAAGATGGCGAATCTGGCGATACTTCTCTCTGCCCAAAATTCAAATAAGCACGGGAAGTAGTTTATCCAGTGACAGAGGGTTGGCTGACAATATATCTTTTAACATACTGGTGCTTCTTGAATTCCTTGTTTAGTTCACAGTCTTCAAGTTTATACGGTGCTATATACTGTAGAGCTACACTCTTGAAATGTTTATAACCGGAAGAATTGTCACAATTAAATCTATTTAAAATGATCCAGCTGTTTCGTCTGGTACAGTGTTAATGAGTCACTATCTGGAAATTTGCTATATTTTTGTGAATGTAGTATATAATTTATTTATTTTAAATACATTAAACTCTCTAAATGTAAGCGTCATAGAGTAATCTACTGTTTTCAGCAAGCTAATTTTGATAATATATTTTTGTAGTAGATCAAAATATTTTAGATTTGAGCAGTGCCACACCTGAAAATTTAATATATTGTATCATATTTGGACCAATATTAAGCAAGCAAAACGTAGAATAGTAGTAGAAATTACATATCAAAGAAACAAATAATATTATTTTCCGTATTTTTTTTTAAAAAAAAAGCATTCTATACTTTTATTCTACTTGAAGCTGATCCTCTGCAGTTCCAAGATATTTAACACTGTGACGTTATTTCAAGGTATCACACAAACAATTCAGTGAGTTTGCACATTTGAATCATGCATTTTTATAGTATGATTTTAGAAGATTTTAGATTTTTATCTCTTATTTCGCAAGGCCAATGTTATGAAATCGTATTTAGATATTTTTAAGTAAAACAGATTCGCATTTAGCCAATCGAAAGAAAATTTTCATACTTTCGTTTGCGTTGATTCAAACATTATTCAAATTTCAACGACTGTAAATTTCTGCTGTGACATTTACATACAAACCTATGGTGCAAACATTTTTTTCTAAAATAATCTGCAGTAAACCATTAATATAAATTTAAAAGACAGTAACACGAGTCCTTGGGGTACACTACTTTAGACGTAACAAACATCACTGTGTTGTCTCCAATTTTTATTTCAAAATATTGTATTCAACACCTCTAAATATATATATAATTTTTATTACTATTAAAATTTTACATGTTACAAAATCAGTACATTTAGCTCTTGCACTCTTGAGAATAATAGACAAAACAATAGTTAAATATGTAAGATTAAGAAACTGTAGATGTAGATTCGCACAAAGGTGAACACAGTAAAAAACGCATAAAAACTATTCTCTAAAATAGAAGAAATTAATTTTCAGATAAGATTGTAGTGAATGAAGTAGTCTGTAGGAAAGAGAGTTTTCTCTCGCTCATAAAGATATATAATTTATTTAAGTTCTTTATTATCTAGACGACAACAATAAATATAAAAAAAATTAAAATTGAACACATACGCATATTTGGAAACATTATACCATTCTAAATACGTATCATTCATATTACTAAGGCCTAGTATAGAACTTCTTACAAAATCGATATATCTCACTCTCACAAACTTGAATATTAAATCGCCAATGTTCAGTTAAATATTTAGGGTTACGAAATACTTCCTATATATGCATCGAAAATTAAACAAGTGTAATTTTAGGCGAACAAGTGAACTTAGTGTAAAACATAAGTAGGAAAGAGAATGTTCGTTCCCTCACACTCTGACGACCGCCTTCCCTGTGTTCTCACCCCGTAACATCCCGATGAATGCCTGGGGCGCGTTCTCGAAACCCTCAGTGATCGTCTCCTCGCAGAGCAGCTTGCCCTCCTTGATCCACTGCAGGTTCTGCTGGATGGCCTCAGGCCAGCGGTGGGCGTGGTTATACACGCCGAAGCCCTGCAACTTCAGCTCCTTCATGAGAATGGCGGGCTGCGGCATGGGCACCAGCTCCTTGTCGAAGCCGTCGTTGTAGCCGACGATGGCCCCGATCACCGCGACACGTCCGCCGGTCACCATGCGCTGGTGCACCTCGTGGCTGAAGGCGCCGCCCACGTTGTCGAAGTAGCAGTGCACGCCTTGGGGCGCCGCCTGCGCCAGGGCGTCGCCCACCGCCACCTTCTTGTAGTTGAAGGCGGCGTCGAAGCCCAGGCGCTCCTTGAGCCACGCCACCTTCCGGTCGGAGCCCGCGAAGCCCACCACGCGGCAGCCCCTTATGCGCGCCAGCTGCCCCACCAGCGAACCCACGGCGCCAGCCGCCGAATTCACCACCACCGTCTCCCCGGCGCGCGGGTCACACAGCTCCAGCAGGCCCACGTTCGCCGTGACGCCCGGCATGCCTAGTGCGCCCACGCCCAGCGACAGCGGCAGCTCCCCGAAATCGGGCAGCAGGTAGGGCTCGGGGAAGGGCACGGTGGGGGGCTGGCGCGGGTCCCACACGGTCTTGGTGCGCCAGCCGAAGTAGCCGAACAGGAAGCGGCCCTTGGGGTACTCCGGGGCCTTGCTCTCCGCGATGCGCGTTACCACGCCCCCCTTCATCAGTGCCCCTGCCTCGGCGCCCTGCATCAAAATTCTCGTGGAGGGGTCCACGCTCAACCAGAGAGTCTCACAGAGGACCTGGCCGTCCTTGAGCGGGGGCAGGTCTTCCTCGACAATCTTAAAATTTGAGAGTTTGGGCTCTCCTTCGATGCGGGAGGCCAAAACGATCTTCTTGGCTTTGACCATGGCGGCGGCAGCGGAGCGAGTAGGGCGTGTGTAGGCCGAATGTGGAGTGAGTAACAAGGAAGTGTCGAGGCCTTTTATATGACGCCACGATAAGGAGCGAAGTTGGCGGGAGGAGGGAACGCGCCTTGTTGCAGACGGCGGGAACGATTTCTTGCAATTCATGAAGCCAGATAAGCATCTTCTACAACTAAGCACACTTTATCGTTCACGTTTGACTATTTCATCCTAAAAAAAGAATATCATCTAATGAATTTCAAAGATCTACATGAGTAATTTCAATTTCAAAACTGCAAGTATTATTTGAAACAGTACGTACCGTGTGAAATGAAATTAAATGAATAAATATTGAGAATATATTCAATTTTGAAAGGTTCAAATGTATGCAAGAGTGGAGGAATTGTTAAATATAGCATAAAAATTAATGTATTATATTTTCATATATAATTTTATCTCCAGAATGTTGGTATAGCGTTCGTAATGTTTGCAAAGTACTTATTCTATGAGGTCACACATCAAATATATGTTAAATGGAAAATGCGCAAAACTTTTCCGTCGCCCCATTTGAGAGAACTTGGTTCAAGAGTTGTTTTTGCTTATCACTTTTCAACCATCCGTGTTACCAGTCGAATTGAAAACCTCAAATTGTGTTTGTTCAAGTGTTTTTCCAATTTATTTTCGTTTTGTGACGTATTGCAGGAATGTCGCACTGCTTTTCCAAAAGTGAATATTGCAATATTGATATAATTTTCAGCGAATGCCATTAAAAAACTGTCGTCTCGAGCCAGGAATATACTCTACATTATCTCACATGTTTTGCGTCACATTATGGAACAATTTGAAGGCTTTATGACAAAATAGGTATTGTGACATACCGATATGCCACATGAAAATAAACTAACATTTATTTGTAGACTATATGGTGGAACATGCATTAGGAAATATCACGAGAGCATGGGCTTAGCAACGACCGTGAATAAACAATGTAGTTTTTTTGTAAATGCATTAAGAGGTGGCTGGATGCCGAAAGTAGAAAATTTGGGATTGGGCGAAGAAGTTTAGACGATGGAATGGTCAGCTACACCAAAATATAACGAACGTATGGATTGGCTGGGTGAGAGAAGGACGGTCAAATGTTATGAAAAAAGAGGAAGGTAGTTTAATACGAAGTCTTCGAGGGGTGAATCATGCAGGAAGATTTCATTCTGACCGGCATCGCGTTTCTGAACTGATCGTAGGTTCGTGAGAGGGAACGAGTATAATGCAGATAGTCAGAATCGGGTTATCAGATCGTGAAATTTTAAGGACAGTAAATGATATTGCGGATATTGCATGTTGAAGTAATATTGATACATAAATTAGGACATTGTCGGGATTGGTAATCGAGTAATAGATTTCGGGACTATGTCATAGGACGTAATTGGGACTGATAATTTTGATAGTTTGAGACCAGCTTGGATAGGGGCAGAAG
Source organism: Teleogryllus occipitalis (assembly GCA_011170035.1). Classification (NCBI taxonomy): domain Eukaryota; kingdom Metazoa; phylum Arthropoda; class Insecta; order Orthoptera; family Gryllidae; genus Teleogryllus; species Teleogryllus occipitalis. Next base: position 29,050 of record BLKR01003146.1, read on the forward strand.
AGGATTTCTTGGGACTTTGGACTACGGCAAGCTCGCAAGATATTTCGACTGAGAAGTCTACGAGGGACATCAACGAAGAATAGATAAGTTAACCGTGGTATAAACTGTAAATTCAAAGATATCTTGATCAAAGGCATAACATCAAATCATTTTATTAAATTCACTAAATTGTTTGCTAAAAAGGTAACAATAAACTTTGTTAAATTTTGTTCTTTAGAAAAGAAAGTGATCTTTCATTTAGTCAATCCAAACAGTAATGAACTAGGAATAGAATCATTCTATTTCAGATTCCCAGCTGCGCTGTATAGTCTGCGGATTCTATAATCCATTATAAAGGTAATAAGGATTATAATATATCGTGACCCATTGACCCAGCAAGCCGGAGGCTAAGATCTTTGCCAGATATTAATGTAGAGAAATTTTGTATATCTCAGTATGAATGGCAATGTACGTATTCACGAGGTTTGTGGTCGGTCAAGGCGTTGATTAAGAAATTCATAGTTAATAATTTTAAGGGGGCTTAGTAGATGTTTTTTTCGCGATTGTGACTTCAATCTTGAGGGACTCCGGCCCGAGGAAGTCGCCTAAAAGTCACGTGTAAAATCAACTAAGAGGCAAAAACCTTATCACTGGACGTTTCATGAAGGGTGACAAATATTCCATCATTGTATTCCACTTTTTATGATCTATCCATTGCTAGTGGAAAAATACATATTTCTATTGAAAAAATTAAAGATGATCAAATGGAGATACTAGCGCAGACTTGGTTAGGACCTCAGTGGGATGTGCGATTGTTCGCTAACGTCATCCCCACCAATAGTTATACTGCCAACCTAAGCGTAAGAAATACGAAACAGGAATAGATGGGGCCCATACACGCCAATATTCGCATAGAGTTTGTTCCCGCCACATTGTTATGCCAAATTACTTTCAAGGCAAGGTTTCTCGCTTCGCTCGCCTGGATCCAAGTCACTGCGGTGACAGACGAACATCGCACACAGAATAACTCAGTCTCCGCTCGTATACCCGATTACATTTCTAGAAAACTAAAATATTAGGGATTATTTCTCAGCGACATATTACTTACCGCATAACTCTGCATTGTTGAGCGAAAATTGCATTTCGATATCGTGAAGCATTTAGAAGTTATCGGGTTGACCTTTAGTTGGTGAGACACTTAAATATTTGAACATTGTAGTACATGAATACACATTTTTTAACATTTATATCATTTTTTAAACATCTGAATGCAAGTGTAATAATCCATAGATCACAAATTTCTTAAATCTGGTTTTATTTCAATTTAAAATTCCATTGTATATTGTTCTTCTAGAACAGCCTCTTATGGTTTTGATTGTGATTAATTCGTCAAGTGATCATAACCCTTTTCGAATTAGGAAGTTTCTCTTAACCATGATCAGATAAACAATGAATCATGGAATTCAGGTTTTCACTACTATCATGCTAAAATTAGTCACAATAACTTTTAATCAAATTATGTGAACTAACGACTAAATACTCTACTAATTTTTCTGTTGGGCTTCATGGAAAATATATAACCATTGGCTTGGTAAAATCAATTAGCAAACGGAACATTTTACATAGAAATCTTGGAAATTATCTAGAAAATATTATATTAACATATACTATACATACAAACTACATAAATATACTGACGAATAAAATAAGAAAAACAAATGCTAAATATTCTACAGATAAATTTGGTAATAGTACAAAATGATTCAAACCAGTTTCGGTGAATAATACATTAAGCCACTCATGTAGAAAACAATGAAAAACCACAAATAATTTTAGACATATGAATAATGATGGCGAAATAATGTATTATAAAAACACAATGCAAATTAATTTATTTTACTCATATTGGACAAAGCACTGGCCCAAAATATGCCAGAAAACATTTCATTCAGATCATTTGCGTAGAAAGATTCTGCCTTCGTTTTTTATGACAATGGTATTGGTACCTGAATTCGAAATAATAAATTCCAAAAAGTGTTTAAAAATTTTACTGTCCCAATACTGACGGTACAACTAATCATACTATGAAATATATTTTACCGAAAAATCGAATGACATCAAAACGTGTCTGCCTGTCCGTCTGTGAACATCGCTAGCGGCTAAACCGTTCATCCGATTTTCTTCAAAATTGATATTTCTTAATTGATAAGACGGATGTCGCCGCCCCTTGAATTTGAAACCGATATTTTAATTCTGGAGGTACTTTACATAAAGCCCCTGGGCCAATTTCAAAAATTTCAAGAAAATGGCTCTGTCCATTTTCATTAAATTGTGTTGTTGGATAGTGAGAAGGGCGTTTGAGAGAATTATACAGGTCTCATTTTCGTTGAAAACCCTAATTTTTCGAAAATTGCGAAAATCCAACTTTTTTTCGGCCTTTTCCTTCAATTACAATTTTGAAAATATTTTTTCTTAATGAAATGTGTTTATCAAAAACAGTTCTTCAAAAGAGATCATGTTCAATATTTCGAAAATGAGTATTTTCTGTGTACGTTTATATGAAACATAGGCGCTTTTTAAACAATTTTCTCAGAAACGGCTTCAAATTTTGTCTTTAGAGTTCTTTGTTACATATGAGGATAAAAATTAAAGATATATAGTCCTATTTTATATATGATCCTATATATTATAGATGGTTTTATTTATGCTCCTGTAAACGATGGTCCTATTTCCAGTGCACTGTGCATTTTTTTTAATTACAAAAACCGTTCGGAATTGTAAATTCGAATTTCGCGTGCTTTGTTTCAGGCGTTGCCAGTTCAAAAATTAGCAACAAAGAATGAATTCGAATAATTTTGAAACCTCTTTTTTTTGACGGTCATGATGATTGTGTGATTGTGTAATATTTTATGAAAGGAAATAGATTAAAGGACGGTAATACATTTTAACGTAGAACCAAGAAACACACTTCTATACTTGAAGAAAATTTTAAGAAATTAATAAATTTATTTAAGAAATATTCATGTTCGTATCATTTTTAAAGTAAGAAATGACTACTCTTCCTGACAATGAAAATAAATGCAGATAAGCACGAGAGGCGATATTTTTTAATTAGATTTTTTCAAGTTAAAACTGAGTTTTAGTGTCGCGGAAATTAGAATATTTTAATATTACGCAACTATTTTTAATCATGCAAGAAAGTGTGAGCTGTTGAGCACCTCTACTTTCTTCCTTCTTCTGGTCAACAGATACTCATCACAGCTTTGGCGTAGAAATGTTGTACGATCCTATTTTAGTAACAATTCCTGTTTCGTATTGTTTTGCCATAGAATAGTGTGAACTACATAATCGAACGCTTCTCGGAAGTCAAAGAACACTCCGTGAAGTTGTCTTCCGATTTTGAAAGATTTATCGCAATCTTTGCCTTCAAAATTTATAAATAAATAACATATTTGCATGCGCGTTGTGTTCTAAAGCCGCACTGTGCTTCAGGAATTATGTCGTGATATTCTCAGTGATTACTTAATCTGTTCGCCATCATTTGGTGAATATCTTGAATAATGTGTGACCAAGTCAATGTCTCCGTAGTTAATTGGATCATATACGTTTCGTTCCTTGTAAATAAGTACGATCTTTGATTTAAACCTGTCCGATAGCAATTCTTCTGCCCTCATTACTGCGTTAAATAGTTTGGTCGAGTGTCTTATCCAATTAGTCGGTAAATACTAGAAGAATTCATGTGTAAGAATAAGAAACAATGAAACAATTTATATTTTAACTGAAAATGCAAATATTTGATTGTATAATATCGCCTGTTCTCATAATGCGCTTATGGATTGAATTCTCATAGTCAGTCTGTTAGTGCTCACAACGCAGCTGTCATGCAACAGCAAGGCTTTAAGGAAGAGAACGCGCGCCATTAAACATTTGCTATTCTTACGTGTTGCGTAACGGAAGATCATTTTTTTATATTTTTGGTATGTAGAACTGTCCCATTGTGTATCCGTATTCATTTGTATGTTTTTGCCATTATTTAATTTTTGTCAATGTTAAACGAGGTATTATGTTGTCCTTAAGGAATGTTTCACTTTTTTGAAAATCGTTTTGTATGCTTTTGTTCAACAGTGTTTTTCTGCAGCAGGGCACTGATACTCCATTAAATGTGCTGTCAATATATTCTAAGTTGCCCAGACGTCCCTTAATAGTCGGGACAGTCCCTTTTTCGAGTTCCCGTCTCGTATTTGTTAAGGAAAGACGGGGCGCCAGAACGTCCCGTTTTTGTGACAATAACCAATCGACATTAAGTGCTGTCACCAACTTTTTTATCATAATGTATTTCGTTGGGTTTGCTTTACTTTAAAAACAGGAAGGGTGAGTAGATCATACGCTCATTATAGTACCACGTAACAAGATTGTTTTACAGACCATTGAAATCAAGATGGGATAGATACAGTGGTGATGCTAGGTAGGGAAAATGAGCCATCGTGTCATTTAAGCTTGTATATGGTTTATTTCTGTCGATATCGTTACCGAGAAATTCAATAATCCGAACCTTCTGCTTCTGTGAGTTTCTGTACGACTTATCAAGCAATCTTAATTGAGTAATACGGGCTAGCATGTGTCTCGTTTTTTCATTCAATGAAAGGCCTCAATGTCCCTTTTTTCATTAAGATGTGGTCACATCTATTCGAAATCCCGTTAGTTCACGAGATTGTTATATGTACTCTATGTATTCGAAGCTCAGTTTGAAGTTGTCACATCCGATCATTAAAGGTGAGCTGGTTGCGTTGTTCGTGGTTCAATTCTCTTCCCGTAGAGCAAAAGATGTTCATAACGTTATCTCCAAAATCAAGATGTATCCTACTCGCGTCCGCGAAGCAGGAGGAAAGTATAGAGATAACGTCATATTGGCAGATCGGCCGTTCACCGAGATTAAAACAAGGACAGTACTGTCCAAGGCCTAACGTGGCGGCTGAGGATAGTATCTTCAAGACGGAATTCGGCACGACTTTTTGAGTCAAATGTAAGTCCTCCCCCTATTGTAAATATCTCTAGCTCGGGATGGCGTTTATTGTTCGTGTCATTTTTATCTACTTTTATCCCTAGATCTTGAAGTGCTTCTGTGCTTCAGTAAGCTCAGCCCCAAGATGCTGCTTATTGGAATTGAAATGATTCGTTGGATATACATTTTCTATTTGTTTTTCGTCAGAGATCGATATATTACAAGTCTTTACAAACGTATAGGAACACTTATAGGAAACGTTAAGGATATATACAATAACCCCTCTTCACCGCAACCCTTTTAACTGACATTGCGTTTAATTGAATTGATGACCACAAAAAGCATCATCTCTGTCGGTCTTAGCCACGCACTTCTTGGATATACGGAAGAGGAAGGAAGATAGAAAGAAAGAGACTGAGTTCGATTTTGCAACTATATTGCTACACATTCTCCCAAACCCCAATTTTTCCCCAAAATCAGGCCTTATTCAGTAACTGGAGGTGTTACACCAACTTACTCTTACGCATTATTTGCAACATTACTAATTTTAGAAAATTCAGAGTTCAATAGAAAAATATTCCTTCATCATTTTTTTTAAGTACCTGTTGAAGAAATTGAAGAAAAATGTTGGTCGGTTTTTGAGAAAATATCTTACCTATAAGAAGAAATTACGTAAAAACAACATTTAAACAAAATTGCACACGATCTTTTTTTATAGATCTGATTTTTAGTACAGATCTCATTTCAGAAATAAATTATCATCAATATTATCATTTTACAACGTTACTTTTTTTTTGCAATTTTCGGATATTCTGAGTTCACTGAAAATCAGACCAGTAGAGCGTCTCCCCCCCGCGGCTGTTCCTATCATGACCCTCACTGCAAAGCTCTGCCCCGCTTTCCCCATTGCCACGCAGCTCTGCACTGCTGTGTGTGCCCGCCCCGCGGGCGTATATGGCCTAGTGTAGGGATCACAGAATTTTGAAAACATGCACAGAATTCACTTCTCCCCATAGCACGTCATACACAGTTTTTAACTGTTTTTGACGTAAATAAATAATAATAATAATAATAATAATAATAATAATAATAATAATAATAATAATAATAATAATAATAAAAATAAAATAAATGTAAACCGGGAGCGGTAGCTCAGTGCATCAACTGATGACACTGCAGCGCCTCTGACCGGGAGGTCCTAGGTTCGAGTCCTGACGGTGGCAGAATTTTCGACACTAGCTTTTCAAGAAGAATTCAGTCGCTGTCTGGAGGAGAATTCTAGCGGCCCGCTGCTCTGATCGGTAGTTTTCCGTGGTTTCTCTGATCAACACCAGGCGAATGCCGGAGCAGTACCCTACCAAATGGGCCACGGACCGCGCGCGATATTTCCTTCCTCTTCCTTGTCCTATCCTCTCCCCTTACCCACACACACTTACACTAACATGCACTACACTACCACATAATCAGGGCGACCGGTCGGGAGCTTAGAGCTTGTCCCGGCTGGGGCGGTGCCCCGCTGGTGGGAGAGTCCTGGTTAGGGGGAACCCCCGCTAGTTGACGGTAGGTCGGCGCCGGATCTCGCCATCCAGCGGGGGAAGATCACCGCCATCTCTCGAGAAAAAAACATGCACTACATTAACGGGAGTAATGACCAAAGCAGTTGACCCGTCTGGAAACACGAAAAAATCAATCAATCAATCAATAAAAAATAAAGTCCGTTCGCCCACCGCACTTCCGCGCTCTTCTCCCACCCCCCGTTCAGCACGTCTTTCACTGCCCCTCCGCACCGTGCCTGCTATCAGCAATGATGATGCGTTTCGAGGACTAGGTCGGGGAGCTACTACGTGATGCAAGTCAATGGACGGAGCAAATGCGGTGGAGATAAGAAAATATTGTGAAGTCACAGCTTGAAGCAGTGACGAGATAGGCTCGAAATGACCTCATACGATAAACTTGAGATACCTCGACTGTTGAGATGACTTTTCAGTTTTCGGATGTAGAGAAGTCGAGTATCATTGCATGATTAGACCAGAAAATGCGAGTAAATATAAGAACTGTTTATTTTCTCGCAAGTAACTCCGATTGAGTTTGCAAAGCGTTTCTCTTTCTTTCTATGCGCCTAAAATTCACCATATTCACTTTCTCGCATACTGCTTACGTGGTGTAAAGTAGTATTGTCAAATTTAAAGTGCGAAAGGAAGTCTTTCGTTTTGATATACCTAGTCAATTCTGTTCTTCCCTGTTCAGATGATAATAGTTCTTGATTCCAGATGTCAGAAGTTTGGGGTTCATGCTAATGATTTTTATTCTCTGAAGAAAGATGACTTTGCGATTCTCTCTTAGAAAACAATACCTCACATTCGGGAAACAAAACCTATAGGACACAGTAACATATTTGTATACATTATCCACGTTCGCCTCTTGTTCATTACCTGCCTCGCCTGAGGAATAATGAGGTATAATTGAAATATTTTGAGAAGTAACTGCAGAAACTGGGTGCTGCGGCATCAAGAGAAATGCAGTTCATAGACTGTCAGAGAGAGACCTGCGGCACAAAACGTTCTCCTCTTATTTGTTGGAATTCGAATTCCAATGAGGTAAAATGGGCATTCCTCTGAGGGTCTTATCTGTCTCGGTGACACCGCTTTGTAATAAGATGACCATATTACCGTAAAATCATAATCATAAAATCGGGACGTTTTTGTTTTCGTTACATCAATAAAAGGGGAAAAAGAGGACGCTAAACACAATTTTAACACAAATGTTTGACTTTGAAAATTAATATTAAATAAGTGAATAAAAGGACATACGTATAACTTTCATGATGTAGTAGTAGCATTTAATGCACGGCAACCAAAGAATCCCTTAGAAAGGAATATTGGAAATAAAAAATACGCATTTGTTTAATTGCACTTTCATTCTTCAAGAATGCAAGTGCTCGTATTTCTCAATTAAGATTGCATACCAAGTTTCACAGCAACTGTCAGAAGCAGAAGGATAGGATTATTGAATTTCCCCATAACGATATCGTTAGCGATAATGCAAATGCAAATTGAAATGACGCCATGGTTGCATTATTTCTAGAAAATACAACCGACTCTCTAAACACTTTTATTACGTGGTTATTTTGTTTAATTTTCAATACTGCTAATTTATTATCTATTTACTTGGAACAATTAGTAAATCGTATACAAGACGTTAGTAACTATTAAGTGAATCTAAAGGGTAAATCTAGAATATGTTCACGCTTTAGTCTATGCACGTGTTCACTGTTGTTTAATATGTTCACAGATTGTTGATTCGGGTGGTCTCAGTCTGATGACTTATTTGACCCGGTGATAGTATCTGCCTCTTTAGATGTTCATATCTTTGTAAAAATGATTGTGTTACGAACCACGGCAGGTTGCATAAATATCTCAATGTTTTTGTTTCGAATCTTCTCAGGATCTCCAGGTTTGTGTTGCTGGCTGCACCTCATATTTCTATGCCGTAAGTCCATGTTGGCTTGATTATTGCTTTGGACAGTAATATTTTGTTGTATAAGAAGAGCTTAGATCTTGGATTAAGTATCCATGATAATTTGTTTACTTTCATTTATAATTCTTTTCTCTTTTTTATTAGTTTATTTTTGGTCGCATCAACTACAAAGGTCATTAGCGACCGCACCAATTACAATATTTAATACACATGAGTACACATAATTCTACATGAGTACAATATAACAGTATTCGCAATAATTGGCATGTTGTTTTGATCTCAAATTTCTGATGTAATATCAGTAACTTCACAAAATTACACCACATGGTTTGGATAGTCCGGGGAATGTGACAGTTCCCATACGTCCAGTCTCCGCAAGATGTTTTTCCACTCTGAGGAGAACTTGGGACATGACACTATGATGTGGTCCAAGGTTAGATTGCAGCTAAACACAACACAAGTTCGGGGGGGGGGGGATTCTTTTGTGGTAGGTAGAGGTGGCTTCATTTTGAGTGTCCCGTCCTGATTCTTGTTATGATCACTTATTCTCTTCTGCTAAGTTTTTTTTTTTGGTTACCAATTTATTTTGTTTAATACTGTGATAATGAGTTACTTTCTTATGAAGGTCACTTCTTGTAAGCGTTGTCCAGATAAAGAACCATTTTTCTTCCTTTATTTTTCCAACATATTTCACTAGATCTTGTAGTATTCGAGGTTGACAGTGCAGTTTTTGGGTTATCAGTTGTACTTGCACTAACTACACTGACAGTCTCCCTCTGCTTTTCTGTATCTTGTTTCATATCCCAAATCAATATTACTTCTTTACCTGACTTGGTAATCTCATGATACAATTCTTGGATTATAATGATCATTTCACAAAACGTTTCGTTATCGTTGATGCTATTTATTGCAGTGCGGGAATTTGAGTATAAACTGAACTTTGAATGGTTAATTTTTTTAAATAAGTTTCATGGCGGTCAAGATGGCATATAATTCGGCAGTAAGATGGCTGGCATATAAGTTAAGTTGGTGTTTAACCAATGTATCTTTCGTTTGCACTGGTGCTTCTGTTCCTTGTGTATTTTTAATTATTTTGGTATAAACTGGATAAAACATCTCGTAATTATTGGTCGGATCAGAGTTTATCTCAGATGTTCCATTACCTGAATAGGGGATGGTCTACTGAGGTATCCGAAACTATCCAAGGAGGAATTTTGTAATTTATCTTCTTTTCTACTCTTCTGTGATCCAAATTAAGTTCTCTAAGAACTTTTCTGGTTTTTACCTACAATGCCATAAAACGCGAATGATCTATGTACTCTTGTGTTTTAAGATATGTGTCCTGTACTATAATCGGTTTGATGGATGTGGCTGCTTTTAGAGCATATTTGATTGTTAGTTCCTTTCTACGATGAGATAATGTGTGTTCATTTGCTTCAATTAGAATGCATCCGATGGGACTGGTACGAAAACATCCGGTGCACTTCCTTTCCTCTTTTTTATGATATGGGGTTTCCAGATTATGTGGCTATCAAAACGTAAACCAAGACACCTCACAACAGTTGTTACTGCGAGTTCTGACGAGTTTAGTTTCACTTTTGGACACTGTTCCTTTCGAAGTGAAAAGGTAACAAGTTGTGATTTTGCTGTGTTTGTTTACTCACCATTGATTCGTCCGCTTTTTCACCTTGTCCAGGCGCACTTGCAAGTATTGTGATGTTCAAGATGAGTTCTCGTTGGCAGCTGCGATAGCTGTGTCGTCAGCGAATGTGGCTATCTTAGTGCATTCTGTTGTTGGTAGGTCAGAAGTATATATTACATACAGCATTGGTTCAAGGATATCTCCTTGAGGGACACTGCGCTCATTGGTTTAAATTCAGAGAAAACATTTTGGTACTATTTATTTGGAAAGAGCCACAAGATAGGTATGATTCAAAAAAGGAATATCATGAATGTGGGAGTAATAGTTTGATTTTAATTTGAATAACAGACCTTCGTGCCTGACCCTATTAAATGCCTACTGTATATCCAAGAATGCGGCCGAACAATATTTCCTCGAGGCTGTAAGATATTTTGTTTACTATTCGGTGTGCTTGATCTATCGTTAAATGACCTTCCAGAAATCCATATTGAAACTTTGGTATTATATTATTTAATATTGGTTTAAGCCGTTGTAGAAGTAGTTTTTCAAAGAACTTTGATAAAACCGGTAGAAGATTTATTGGTCTGTATGATGCAGCTTCTGTAATCGGTTTTCTAAGTTCTGGTCTGGCTATCACTTGTGCATACTTCCATAGATTCGGATAGTGGCTCTCACTTATTATAGTATTAAAGATGTATGTAATGAATGATAATGCTTCCTTGGGTAATTCTTGTAATATTTTACCGGTTATAAGATAGTGTTCTGGGATTGTAGTAGGGTTTGTGTGCTATTTAATGGTTTCTTCTATTTTACTTAATTGAACGTTATTATAGGTGCCGAAAGTTGGAGTGGAGCCTGTAAAAATTCTATTACGTCATTTCTATTCCCTCTTTTCTAATAGGCGACATGTGTTGTTGTGGCCGATTTTTTTTTCTTCCACAGCGAGTAACTTGTAGTAGCTATTGGTGTCAAAGATTGTACATAATTGGAAAATCTGATATTGTGGGAATTCTGATGTGGTGTTGTTGACGTTCTTATGAGAAGAAATAAAAGAGGTCATCTTCGTCAACATATTATAATATGTATAATATATAATATGTTGACGAAGATGACCTCTTTCATTTCTTCTCTAATCTGATGTTTTGGTACTCTTTTAGTTTTCTTTTTAGGTGTTGAGAAGATGCGTTAAGTTTCTTTTTGTCTTCAGGTTGTCGGGTGTACTACATATAGATTCTACGGAGACGACTTTTTTCTGATATGTTTTGTCTGATTTCTTTGGGATACAGTGAGTTCTTGACTACGTCAATTGTTTGTGTTGCTCTCGAGGCAGTGTTCTGTATAATCTCTGTTAAATGCTGTACTGCTGTACTCTGGTAAATGCTGATTTTAGGGGCATATTTGCGGTTAACGAGTTGTTAACGTACATTTGAAATTTATCCCAGTTGGTAAACTTGCTTTGCAGTTTATGCTCTGATCTTCGCTCAGTAAGATATGTAACAAAATAGGATATTCCCTCTATTATATACTTTAATATGCCCGTTTACTAGCTAACTTTTCATAATTCTAAAAATTTATGCGGGCGTGAACTTGTGATGGCCCCTGTACAGGGACCGAAACGTGGTACTCGTGCAACGCGCGCGTGGGTCAGCATCTAATTACCAGAAATCACAACACGTCATTGAGAGGTTTTACTGATAAACACAACTGTATTCATCGTACTTTATTCTATCAGTTTCTTTTTTGTTGCCAACTAATTCTTTCCTTTCATTAAACAATGACAATAAGCACGTAAACAAAAAAAAACACCCTTCAATGACAACATAAAAAAAATTCAATTGACACAAAATTAAAAGAAAAACCATTCACCCTGAAAAACTTTCAAAAATTTCATTCATACCGAATGCGCATTCTGAACTATTGCCTTATCGACTCAATCTATACAAGTTGAACATTACTTGGTATTCTACATGAATGCGTCTTCGTAGTAACCGAAAACAAATTAGTCATTGCACTTCCCTGTTTGTTGGTTCGGCACCGCGGTGTGTGGCACAAGTCACGTTCGTCGCCAGCTGCCAACTCTCGCCCCATCAGTGCACAATGACCGCTATGCTCCGGCCACCGTCATCTCCATGGACATCACCATCGCGTGAAACTTTCTTCTTCACTCGCGGAATTCGCCTTAGCACACGCACGTTTATGACTGTTTCGGCTTATCCCGCGTTACAACTCCCGCCGAATGTTCAAAATCACTACGCGCCGATATACCATGTTATTTTCGTAGAAAACTTTACTTGCATTTCCCCTTTTAATGTCAAGCCAGAATAGCGTTGGCATTCGTGCTATTAAACACAACACGCAAAATGTCCGACAAATATTGTTTACATCGCGATAATAAGAAAACTCCCTTATATCGCCACTGTGTATTAATTTACGTGCGCGTTTGTTTACACAGTTCGCGCGCCTTAAAATAAATAAAATGTTTTTGAGTTATTAACTCGTAACAATAATTAAAAATTCTTGCAACCTCTAACACAATAATGTCATTTGCTACTGGTCTGTATATTAATATCCCCTTGCATTTTACATTGTGTAATTTAATTTTCTATATTATTTTGTAGTTTATTGGTATTTTTTTATATTTCCTCTTCTTTACATTGTAGACTAACGATGGCGGCAAAGCCGTCCAAAGCCAGCTATCTCAATAAATTTTCTAAGTAGACGGAGATGACCTCTTTCATTTATTCGCAAATTCCAAGTCCCAGCTTTCTGCATAGTCTGACTTCGCTATACAGAGGGTAAAGCCATCTGGTTTTTCCATTGTTCATTTTTAGATTATGGTAAATTTAGGAATTGAGAAAATGAGATGTGTTACCAAATACTGAAATATTACTAATTATATGTTTGACAGGTGGTGAAGTATATACCTGAAGATTTACAATCTGCGATAAAATGCAAATTCGATCTCAAAATACGAAATTGCGTACAAAATGTGAAATGGTCGTAAATCTGCAATATAATTGCTAAATTGCATTTTATGGTTTCCATCCTGTTTGCTCTGTAAGTAGGGTTGCGACATCGACAACAACACATCGATGTTGGAAAGCATTTAATTTGAGTGTTGCCGTGTTAATTAATTTATAATTAAGATTTAACTAACAAAATTAAGTAAAAAAATAATAAGAAAAATAAAAAACAGATTCTGAAAACCTGAGTGCTTAGAGTCGTCTCGGGGGGTCTTGGCTCACTCCGTTCGCTGTACATCAGGCGCTTTACGTCTTACGCTTTTAAATCTGTTGAAGTGCAAAAAAAATATTAGCTTTCCTTATCTCCTTACTTTAATGTGAAAATCTAAAAAGTATCAAATTTTACTTTCTGGTATACATACGTATATGCGGAGTAATGTGCGTAGTATAGAGCAAGTTATGTAATGCTGCGGATAATCGATTTCGAGATTTCGACGGAAATACACCTTTTGGGGTCCCCTGATACCAAAAAAGTGTTGTTTTTCTTCAAAACGTCCGTCCGTCCGTCCGTCCGTCCGTCCGTGCGTCTGTCAATCTGTCCGTCTATTCGTCTATCCGTCTGTGAGCACTACTAGCACCTAAACCACACGTACGATCGTTTTAAAATTGAAGAAACCCTTGTCCATCTGGCTCTAGTTTTAATTTCACAATCCTCCTTTAATAATAATTTTTTCAACTAATGCTACAAAATGCTAAATTTTAATGTTTATAATGTTATAATGTTACAGCCTTGTCTTCAAAAATAAATTGTTTTAAAATTCTAAAATACTAAATTCAACCATCACGTATTAATTATTACTAGCATACGCGTGCGAGTACGTCTGCATGTTGAACCCCTCCCTATTTTCTGTTCCCTATTTTTTCATTTCCGAATTAAGCTTGTAATATGTTTTTCTTCAAGACCCTCTTATCCTCCGTCACTTGTTCTATATGTCCCCTTGTAATTAATAACACTTCAATATACCCTTGTCAATACAAACTATTATTATTGAAATTTATTACCGAGCAGAGTGGTACGCCCGTGTAATTCAATCGCGTACAATATCAAATAATTAGTTTAATTTCATATACAATTGCAGATTCTACGGGCTCTGAAGAGATGGGATAGAACGAGAAGCGTCGAACCAGCAAAAAGTAATAGAATGTTCAAGATCTCATCTTGCACATTATGGTGTCAGGAACGTTTCTTTGAGGTCTGTGGTCTGAAAATTTTAGTTTCTAAGACCCCAAAACGCTTCGTTTAGGAGTTATTTGATGATATACATTCAAAAATAAGGCCGAGTGCTGCGGATGGCATTTGACATGAATATCCAGATGCGTTTTTTAAACAAATCCTTCATATTTTTGAAGTCAAAGTGCAATTCGTCACGTGTCCGTGAAATAATCTTTCTTTAGAGACCTCGTTTATAAAGATTAGTGGCGTGCGAGAGCCGCAAAAGGTATTTACATTCCTGAAATAGTATAAGAGGCGATTAAACAACAATCTCAACCAACTGCCAAAGACATAGAAGCTGATAATCTAAATTTACCTATTATCATCTCTAGTACGAACGTTCCCTATGATAGACGTTCACCCTAAAGCTACGCGCATGCCGGGCCGGTACGGTACAGCCGGGGCCAACCGACGGCAGTTTTTGTGGGTCATGCGCACTAGGCCGGGCCACCCACACTTCTGACCATTTCTGAGTCAGTTTGGCTCCATGATCTGTATTGCACGCGACGGCTTCATAAAGTAAAGTAACACTTAAAGTAAAGAAACAATCGTATTGTGTTAATTTTTAATAGCGGAAGAAGAAATGAGGCAAAGAGGCGAAGAAAGCCATATTCTCTTCTAATCAGAACGAGACTAAGAAAAAAGGAATTTTGCGTACTATATCCCGACCTAGTGGCAGATGAAACACTATTTCAGTACTTTAAGATGTCTGACGATACATTTGAAGCCTAATTGGAAATTTTGAAAATATATTACAAATATTTGGTATATATTGTAATTGTATATAGTTAAAAACTAAGGAACAAAATCATAATTGCGTTACTTTATTTAGAAACTTCAGAAAAGTAATCGGCTCTGAAAAGGCACAATAATTTACGCAAAACAGATACCTACAAATAATACATTCATTAATAAACTAATGTATCATTACAAAATACGGCATAATAAGTCGTGTGTTAGAGGTCAATGCCTATCCAGTCAAAATCATAGAAACTGCATTCTTACAAATGTTCCCCAAATACGCAAAAGTCAAGAAGGCTATCTTATGGAAAATCTCCAAGCGTATGAAATAATCAGTCCATTTAACAACCAACCCACAACCTTTGAATAGTCATAATATTCACAAATTAGTGACTTCACTGTGTTCTTTCCAATGTGCCCCCTGTCTCGGAAAAGCAAACATTAAATCAACCGTTAAAACTAACAATATTGGATGTATATTATTCATAAGTTATCAATCAGGTATATTCATGTAATGGAAGTTCACGTAAGATATTCTCCCTCAAATAATACTCGAGGTTTTGAGTTTGATATAACTCATGTTGATCCTTAAAAATTCAATTGATGATGACATTATTTTTTAGAATGAAAGTCGGCTATTAATCGTTGATAACAAGCAGTGCTTAGTTGTAGAAACAGCTTATCTGACTTCGTAAATTGCAACTCATCGTCCTCGCCGTTTGGTGCCAGGCGTTCCCTCCTCCCGCCAACTTTGCACCTTCTCGCGGCGTCTTATATAAGGCCCCGCGCAACGCTTCTTGCTAGTCACTCCACGCTCTGCCAACACACACATCTCGCTCCGCCGCCTCCGCCATGGCCAAAGCCAAGAAGATCGTTTTGGCCTCCCGCTTCGAAGGAGAACCCAAACTCTCAGATTTTAAGATTATCGAGGAAGACCTGCCCCCGCTTAAGGACGGCCAGGTCCTCTGCGAGACCCTCTGGTTAAGCGTGGACCCCTACATGAGAATTTACACTCAGGGCGCGGAGGCAGGGACATTGATGCCGGCGGGCGTGGTAGCGCGTATCGCGGAGAGCAAGGCCCCGGAGTACCCCAGGGGCCGCTTCCTAGTCGGCTACTTCGGCTGGCGCACCAAGACCGTGTGGGACCCGAGTCAGCCCGTCACTGCGCCCTACCCCAAGCCCTACCTGCTACCCGATTTCGGGGAGCTGCCGCTGTCGCTGGGCGTGGGCGCGCTGGGCATGCCGGGCGTCACGGCCAACCTGGGCCTGTTGGAGGTGTGCGACCCGCGCGCCGG
This sequence comes from Teleogryllus occipitalis, assembly GCA_011170035.1. Classification (NCBI taxonomy): domain Eukaryota; kingdom Metazoa; phylum Arthropoda; class Insecta; order Orthoptera; family Gryllidae; genus Teleogryllus; species Teleogryllus occipitalis. The sequence goes on from BLKR01003146.1 coordinate 45,422, forward strand.
GGAGACGGTGGTGGTGAACGCGGCGGCGGGCGCCGTGGGCTCGCTGGTGGGGCAGCTGGCGCGCATAAGGGGCTGCCGCGTGGTGGGCTTCGCGGGCTCCGACCGGAAGGTGGCGTGGCTCAAGGAGCGCCTGGGCTTCAACGCCGCCTTCAACTACAAGAAGGTGGCGGTGGGTGACGCCCTGGCGCAGGCGGCGCCCCAAGGCGTGCACTGCTACTTCGACAACGTGGGCGGCGCCTTCAGCCACGAGGTGCACCAGCACATGGTGACTGGCGGACGAGTCGTGGTGATCGGGGCCATCGTCGGCTACAACGACGGCTTCGACAAGGTTCTGGTGCCCATGCCGCAGCCCGCCATTCTCATCAAGGAGCTCAAGGTGCAGGGCTTCGTCGTGTGGAGCCACGCCCAGCGCTGGCCTGAGGCCATCCAGCAGAACCTGCAGTGGATCAAGGAGGGCAAGCTGCTCTTCGAGGAGACGATTACTGAGGGCTTCGAGAACGCGCCCCAGGCATTCATCGGGATGATGCGGGGTGAGAATACAGGGAAGGCGGTCGTCAAGGTGTGATAGAACGAAAACTCTGTTTTCTACGAATCTTTTATACACCAAATTTTACTCTTGAACATTTTTAAATTCTTCTATAGCAAGTATTTCGTTACCTAACATATTTATCTGAACATTGGAGATTTAATATTCAATTTTGCGAGAGTGAGATGTATATATTTTGTAATAAGAGCTATACTATGTATCAGTAATAAGAAAATGTATATAGAATGGTTTAATACAATGTTTTTAAATATGTTTTAATCTTCTTTTGTTCAATCTTTTAATTTTTTTCATATTTGTTTTGTCGTCTAGATGTTAAAGAACTTACATGAAATACTGTATAGTGATGAAAATTTTACATCTACATTATTGAAGAGAGGTACTTTTAATGAAATCTGTTCTTTAATGTTTTATATTTAATTTTTCTTGTACTTTTTTTTAACACGAGTAAATTTCTCGTGATTTTTTGTGAAATGTGTTTTAGAAAGACAAAATATCGCAGTAAAAAGTAATGTTCTACATTATGTGTATCAATTACTCCTTTTGCATTTTTTAAAACCAGTTTCCGGGATAAATTGGGTCAATGTTTATCTGGCCCTTTGTTTTGCTTCTGTATCATTTGTAGCTTCACTTTGTGTAAGTTTTGTTAAACTCTCCTTTGGCTACAGATGATAGTATAGCAGGGGGGTTCGATGTTATTTCTTAGCAGTACTAAAACACAAATGTGCAGTCAGGGATGGGCAAAATACTTTAAATTTAGTATTTAAATACTTCTCCAAAATACTTTGTAAATAAATATTTAAATAATACTCGAAATACATTAGGTTTTGATTTGCTAAATACATACGTGTTTAAAATACTTGAATAACCCAAAACACATTTACTACAATTGTATTATACATCTTTTATTTCAGCAATATATTGCAATTATCAATTAGAATAAATAAGTAGAAATTTCAAAAAATAGTACCTAGAAATTTCTTAACAATAACTAATATATAAAAACACTTACAAACATAACACCACATCAAAAATATATCTAATTCAAATAAGTGGAATTGCTTTTTAAAACCATCAATGTTTCAAACATCTGACAGCAAACTCCTAGTTGGTGAATACATGAACCTGCATATGAAAACAGTTCAACAGGCGCGGATGTACATAAATTAGTATTAAAGCATATAAATGCTTTTTTATTGTGGGATAATTGTCCAGCATTTTTAATAACTTGGATTTATCATTTAAAAACGAGAATTCGAATTCAACAGCTGTAAGGATATTTTATTGTTGTTTTAAAAAAGTTCATTAACTGGTAGAATTAAATAAAAAGAATCTAACCTCATTATAATCATCGTCTTCATCTTCATATGTATTAATGTTATTAGAGACAGAAAACCTTTCTGCAGCTCTTGTACACAGAGAAAACATTCTCTCTTTATTGTCTGTCTGAAAACGACGCGGGAAACCACTTCATTTCGAAGGGATGAAAACACACATCCAATATAGCTTCATTAGCTGCTGAATAAAAATATAGAAAATTTTTGAACCATTTTTTACAGAATTGATTAAGTGGTTCACCATGTGACTCAAGTATGTGAATACGTCTAGCCTGCTTATTATATATTTGCAAAGCTTCTGCTTATATATAACCATATATTGCATCAAAACGAGCTAAAGATGTGCAAAGCTTTCACAAAGTTCGTAGCGTTATCTGTTCCTGTGGATATTAATTGCATGTATCCAGATTGTAGTCGCTATTGATGTCAGATAATTTATCCGCCATTTTGTCATCAGTATTACTTCCTCTGAACCTAGCACATGACAACATTGCACTTTTTCTTTCTAAAGAATCTTTCTCAATCTGAAATAGAAAATGTTTAGTCATGTATTCTTTAAGTATACAAATGCTTTTTTATTTTTATTTTTTAAAAATTCTTTTGTTCGTTGTTACTTGCATTATGATCACATAACTTTACGAATCTGCTCGTGTAGAATATTTGATAATTTTATTTTACATATTTTGCCATATTTTACGATCTGTATATTTCTGCATATTTAGCATGATTTGTGGGAAACTAAGGAGAAGTTGTAGAAATTTATTAAAATCAAACTTCTTGAAATTTCTGAATGATAATTTTTAACTATCGTGGTTCACGGAACAGATCACCGGTCACCATAATGAAGAAAATATTCTTTTAGCCTCAAAACTGTTGTCAGCAGAAGTAGATATTTCGCTTGTACCACGTGCGCGACCAAAGGTAAGATTGAATTTCTGGCGAGAGGGCAGGGGATGTTGTGGTCAGTGTCTAGGATACGAATGAAATATAACCGTGATAGACCGTGGTTTTCTTGTCTACCAAGAATCATTTTCCTGCAAGCGAGAGCTAGTCATCACACCATCTCCTGAGACTGGTCCTCAATACGCCCTATCAAAGAGAGATCTCTCTAATATGAGGCATTACCCCCGCACGTTGTTTTGAGCCCTGGAATTCCTACCATTTACTAACATTATTTGAATTATGAATCAGTGATTGCAACGAACATTGTTGAAAAATCTGTTAAGCAGAAATGTTTGATTCCATATAATAGAAACTATTTTGCATCAAAACGAGCTACAGATGTGATATTAAGAGTTCTGTCCTCGAAATAAGCAACCCCCACTCCTCTCGCATCTACCGAAATGGGGCTCAAGAAAACGTGCGGGGGTAACAGCAACACCACATGCTCATAGGCATGTCCAATGTATCTACATAAAAATATCTAGACACTTTAACAATTCTTGAATTAAATAGGTCCTGTTCTTGGTTCAATGTATATATTACGTTGTTTATAAAAAATCATCTCAACTGAGTGAGGAACTAGTTTTTCAGTCACACATTTAGAAATGTATCTTCTCATACATTTTAATAATTTTAACCTAAATATAGAATTTTCTCTGTTCACTGAATTTATGTAAATCTCTTTCCCATTCCCAAATATTAGGACATGAAAAAATGACAGCGTTTGATTGCATGGTTAATTAAATGAAATTAAAAAAGAAAATTATTTTCAAAACATTTTATTTTTACAAAAATTCTTTTGTACATGTTTTAAAGAGGCAATACCCTCGTAACACAATTCAAACTTTCTACAAGTATTTTATATTGCATTTTATTAATAAACATTTATATTGTTATGAATTTTATATTGCATATTTTTAAAATTTATCGTGTTTATTATTTGGCGTACTTATAGTAGTGGAATTGACTGTTACCTTTCTTATAAAACTAAATATTTTAAAATTTTAATTTTGTTTTGATATCACAAAATTAGTAGTTTTACGATTAAGTGAATTCGAAAGTTTGTTGTTGTCTTCTTTAAACCGCCACTTATAACATTTACCTTGTTTTGTTTCTTACATAAAACACATTCGGCTTTCATTAAGGGCCGATTGTACGAACGGAAGATAAAACTGTGGTTAGTATCCCTCAATTATTGCTTAACCCTGGGTTAAATGGGGCGACCAGTTGTACGACACTTTACTTCACCAGTGTTACGTATCCAACGAATAAGCTGAATGAAAGTTTGTTGGCAAAACTGGCGTTTGTCATTTGTCGAAGTAAAAGTTTTGTTTTCCCTGATGTGTTTCATGTGTTTCTTTAAAAGACTTCGGGCCAGTTGTACGAATACAAAATAAATTCTGGATAAATTTTATTACGCTGTTAGCGCTTAAATCAGTTGTACGAACACGGGATACGGGTTAACCAGGGGTTAACTGAGGGATAACAATGGGTTAAGTTACCCCGTGATCTCGCACGCAGTTAAGTGTGTTAGCCTGTACACCTCATATTGCTGACAAAATCTGTAGTACTTCAGGCTGAAATGATCTAAATTCTGGAGTATTTGTTTTCTGACGAGAGTGAAGGAGAATAAATACTCCAAATGTATTTAAAAAGTCTAAAGGTGAGGAGAGTGCGGAGAAGGCCAGACTTGCTGAATGAATATGATGATTTTGATTTTTTTTGCAAGATTCAGGTTAAAAAAAGCAAACAGTTCTTGAACTGTTGCTTGTGCTTATAAATGACTCTTATAAATTCTGATAATGCTTATAAATTCTCACATTACGTTGCGGCATCGGTGATTTTAGTTTCAATCACGTGTCGAAACGTGTACACATAGTCCACAAGTCTCATGGTATCTTCCCTGATGTACTTTTGAGTTCGAATTCGTTTAGAATCACTCATTCTCAGAATAATTAAATAATAACGATTAATAACTAATAATTTTTAACGATTAATAACTAATAATTTATAACGATATAACAATAATGAATATTAATGATTTATAACGATTTGAATAATAATAATAATAATAATAATAATAATAATAATAATAATAATAACAATAATTTACTACGATATGAAAACTAAACACTGCGAAAACAGCAACAAACCAACGCAATCCAAATATCAATCAGTTCACCTTCGCAGAATACCGAACTATAACCAATATTCCAGTCAGATCGCACACTAAACACTTTTTCACCAAATAAAATTGGCGGGAATTTAGTTTGTTCACCCATTTTGTCCAATAAACTTCCTTTATTTCTTCAAATCACTCAGGCACTACAGCAAAGAAACGTTGCTGCGAGTATGACTTGGTTGAAAATGATGGTGTCTATGGGATAGTGTGCTCGTCTCATTATTTTTCTCTACTGAAAATCTATAAGCCTTTTGCAACGCTAATTCTGCGAATTTTTTGATGGCGAAAAGGTCTCGGAACAATGCTTATTACAATCATACTCATTATTGGTACTGCAATGTCTTATTTCGAGAGATAAATTCAGACGTCTTGGAAAGCATGATTGCTTACTTGAGGTGTCTTTCTTGCTTACATATTAATTACTTAATCTGCTTTATTATTATTATTATTATTATTATTATTATTATTATTATTATTATTATTATTATTATTATTATTATTGTAAAACTATATGTATTTACTTTTAAGCGAGTAATGTAAAATATTTTAATAAATATATATGAAATTATTTCCCAAAGTTAGGTATTCTTTCCAAAGGACAGTATGCATACAAGAGTACATTGCCTTTACGTTGATGCATTTAGATAAACTAGCTGATTATGTGTAAAATCGTACTTTCAGAGATGTCAAATCGAGACGAACTGCTCTCAGTGATTCTATAGAATGATATATTACAAATATGAGCATATAAATATTGCCCAACCTTGAAAACACGTGTTTCAAACATTATACAACATTGACAGTAGTCTAGTTTTTCTAATTTTTTGGTACTTTTATCCATCACTCAACGTCGTGTAGTAAAAGGTTGAAGAAGATAAAAAAGACTCAAGAAAACGTACGCAGAGTGTAATTGTTCCCCATACGTCGCATATAGATTTTTGACAAAAATTAAATGAAATCAAGTTAATTTTAAACAAAAACATAAAACAAAATTTTCTAAAAATTACTTCAAATCATTGTGTTATAAGCCAGAAAGACCTCTCATTTTATTAACCTAAACGTCAATAAGATATTCATCAAATACATGTTGAAACCTGTTATTATATGCATCCAAGTGGAGTGGACTTAATGCATACAAGTTGTCAGGGCGACGGGTAAATAAACGACCTCGGGGAGGACACAAGTACTACTCGCGCAACTTTTCTTGAACGATAACCTTGTTTTCCCCTCCCTTGAGCAATAAACAATTGAAGGCAAAAGCTCGCAGCGAGCACTGATGACAACATTCCAAACATTAAAACTTGGTTGGCGCGAATCAGAAGCTAGTCAAAGCTAGTTGCTTTCAGAGTTGAGAACTTCTGTTCAGCTTTATTACCATTATCTAAAGAAATGTCTGAGGCAGGTCCAGAATCTTCAAGGGAGGCACCTAAAACTCCTCTCTACTGTCCCTGCTGTTGCCTACCCAGAGCGGTGACCTGACCGCACACGTAACAGGCTTGACTTTGATTTTCCAGAGGTTGCCATTACTGTATATGCTCTAGTGGCTGACTTTATAACTAATACCCCCACTCCGCCCGCATTTCTTCAATATATAGTTCAAGAAAAGTGGCGCGAGCAGCGTTGCCAGATCGGCGGGTTTCCTGCTAAATTCAGCGATCTTTCGAAATACTCCGCGGGAAAAAATTGTCCTTCGCGGGTAGCAGAAAAAATAGCGGTTTTTTTTACCGTTGCGGGATATCAGCGGATTTATTTATTTATTGAATCTTTTATAAAAGACAATTTTTTAAAGAAAAATTGAAAACGAACAATTTATTCATTTTGTGGCGTGTCCCGATATTCAGAATATTTTGTATTGACGAAGGATGTACACTCAATTGTGTGTCCTTTTTCAATTGAAAATATTCTTAATATCGGAACACGCCATTGAAGATTATGTTCATATTGTGTATTCGAGCACGAACATTTTAAAATAATAATAAAGGACGCACTTATGTGGACTGAATTGTCTGTCCTTTATTATTATTATTTTAAAATGTTAGTACTCGAATACGCCAATAGTATTCACGTCGTAAAAATGTAACAAAAATTTGTTTTTGTTTTGTCGGGTCCTTGGTGGCGAAGATAATTTCGACGAAGAGAAATATGATTGTTCTAAAAACAAATCAAATATTGAGTATGCTAGTCGCATGAGAACCATGAATTAGTCACGAAAGAAAATCAATCTGAAATGCCATGTATGGATTCAAAATTTAACGTTGAATAACATAAAAATTTTGTCATAATTTCGTTTATACTAATATATTAGCTTTATGCCTGTATGCCTTTATGCATAAGTAGCGCCAACTTTTAATCGAGTTGCTAACTAATCGGATACTAGGCTATTGGTTCCAACTATACTTTTATTTCATATTAGCCAAGCTGTTAGAAAGAAATGGAATATACTTCATTTAAGTTAATCAGAGTGGCAACAACTATTAATATATTATAAGGTTGTACTCGATACCTCTTTTTATATCAACTGCTTTTGAAGTTCTGGAACATTTGTTTGACCTACAATTTTTATGGTGCAAAAAAAAAATACAATTTCATCTAATTTAAAATAAAAATGGGCAAACCCACACAATCAAAACCCGAAGGATCTAAAAACAAAGACACAAGTAAGAAAAAAAACATGTACAATTATTTAGAAAGAAGTGGCTTACCGAAAAGTTTTAAAAGACTGGATAATGGAAATTGCTGATAACCCTGAAAAAGTTCGCTGCAGGTGAGTAATTTTCCAATTCTTATAATAATTGTAATAACATACTGTTATTTTTTTATTATTCATGCTAATAATATTGATATTCAGATTATTATATTTCCAATAATTCTTTGAAAAATATTTATGTAAAAAAATAATTTGCAAATTATTTGCAACCCATATTTCTTTTAATTTATGTTAAGATAGCTTAAGTTATAATTTTTTGCCAGGTTCTGTAAATGTGATTTGATGGCGGAGCATTGCGATTTAGAGGATCATGATAAGACGAAAAAGCATATTGATGCTAGTGAACCTTTTTCGGCTGCACGACAGAGAACACTGCAGTTTGTAAAATCGACGAATGAGACTGCAAATGCAGTAGCTACAACGGCTCTCTATATTGTCACTCATTGCTCGATTGCATCTACTGACCATTTGTGTGACTTGTATCACGACATCTTTGCGGACAGTAAAGTAGCATGTGGGGTTCAGATGCATCGAACAAAATGTAGTGCTGTGATAAAAACTGTACTTCGAAAACACTTTGAAGATGAGCTTTTGGACGATATTGGAGATAGGCCATTTAGCTTACTTTTGGATGAGTCAAACGACATTTCTTTTACAATATTATTAGGCATATATATATATATATATATATATATATATATATATATATATATATATATATATATATATATATAAAAGAAAGTCGTGTTAGTTACACTATTTATAACTCAAGAACGGCTGTACCGATTTGGCTGAAAATTGGTGAGCAGGAAGCTTAGAGCCAGGAGACGGACATAGGATACTGTTTCTCCCGTTCGACAGCGTTCCTGTGTGAGAACGCACGTTTTTGCACGTTTTTGCACGTTTTCGCACGTTTCCGCGTGATTTCGCGAGTTTTCGCACATTTTCGAGGGTTTTCGCACGTTTTCATGCGTTTTCGCACGTTTTCACGCGTTTTCGTATGTTTTCGCGCTTTTCGCCAACGTTTTCTGTGCAGAAGCGTTCTGCAGCGGAGAACAAGCAAGCAATCAAGCAAAGATACAAATGAAGCTAATAAAAGCGTGTTAAAAAGTGAAGTATAATTAGATAGATTTTTTAATTATCTATTTAATATCAGAGCGTTTTTTTAATTCTTCTTTGTTTGAGAGAAAAACACAAATCTGCAATTGCTTTATTATCACGAGTGCAACAAGGATAGTACAGTTTCTCACACTGAGTGCGACGCGAGAAAAAGATGGGACCGGCTGTTAAGGCGGAACAGAGTTCGCCGGGTCAGCTAGTTTATTATAGTTTTAAACAAAACACAGTCATATCGACATTCTTAGCTTTGGTCGAATTGGAAGCGGGGGACGCAAATTCAATTGTATCAGCCATTAAATCGGCGCTCAATCGCTTCTATTTGAATATTAAAAATTTGAAAGGCATAGGAACAGACAATGCTAGCGCCATGGTGGGTTGCAACAATGGGGTGTATGGAAAATTAAAAGAAGACGTACCGGAGCTTATTTTAATCAGATGTACTTGTCATTGGTTACAACTCGCTGTATCAAATGCTACTGCGGAATCTTCGCCACGATGTCTAGAATTTTTGATCTCAGAAACCTACAATTGGTTTAGTAAATCGTCAGCGCGGCAACTAGCATATCGCGAATTATATAAATTAATTAATAATGGCGATGAGCCCTTAAAAATTCCTCAGTTGTCAGGTACTCGGTGGCTTTCAATTGAACGAGCACTGAAACAAATTTCAAATCAATGGGTGGAGTTAAAAACTCATTTTAGCATAGCCAGAAATTCTGAAAGATGTTACACTGCTGAGTCGTTATTTAAAATGTATCACGATGAACTTAATCTTGTCTATTTACTTTTTTTACATCCCATTTTATCAGATCTGCAACGAGTAAATAAAATTTTTGAGTCTAATCACGTTGATCCAACAAAGCTTCTGACAGATTTAAAAATGTTAACTCTTTCTATCTTTCAAACACTGGTATTGATCCATTACACTGCAACATAGATGACTATATATGAAAAAGCCATATTTAAATTTTTCGCAGAGCAAAAATTAGACGAACTAAGAAAACTAGATAAAATTACACTTGAAGCTGAGTCTGTACTTCGTGACCGTTGCATTTCATTTCTATTGTCATTGTTCAAACAATTAAAACAGCGATTACCAGACAATATTGAAATATTAGAAAATATTTCAGCATTGTCAGTTAACAATACACCGCGTAGTAATAAAGAAAGCTTGTCCGAGCTTTTCAAGCTGTTCAATGTTTCAGACGATCTGATTACTCAAATTGAACACCAGTTTAACTATATTCATTTAGTCAATTGGAATGAGACACAAAGTACAATCGGTTTTTGGGGCGAAGTAACAAAATATGTTGATGCTTCAACTTCGCATCCTTTTAAGGAATTTTCTGAATTTGCTCTATCAATTTTGATTTTACCGCATTCGAACGCGTGTTTAGTTTAATGAATATAGTCAAAACAAAATTGCGAAACAAATTAAAAACTGAAACTTTGAACGCCATTTTAACAATTCACTTTGCTTTAAGAAGAGTTGGAAAATGTTGTTACAACTATACGTTCCCAGAAAAGGTTTTACAACAAGTAAATGCGAATGAAAAATACAAGTCCGGCTCAGACAATACGGACAATTTAACTGTTTTGTTAGATTTTGTATGAACACTATTCAAAAGTTGGAGACGCGTTGCGTCAAGGTGTAGACGCAACAAATTAAATAAAAAAAAGTTTATCAATTAATTTTTGAAGATATTCAAACTTTATCTTATGTTAAATTAAAAGTTTTAATCAACCTTTCATTTTTTCATTTATATAATTTATGTAACATAATGCATGTTTATACAGTGTTTTATACGCTACATTTTCGCGCAGATTTTAAATAAAATAATATATTTTAATCAAATTAAAAGTATTTCCCTACCTGATAGTAAAAATATTGTTAAAATATCATGTTTCTTTAAGTTATATATATTTTTAGCTTCGATTTTTATCGGTTAAAGGTTTTGAATTGCGCGGGATTTTAGCGGAAAATTTTAAATGGCATCTAGCGGTTTTTAGCGGGAAATGAAATCAGTGATGGCGGATCTTAATCGTCCGCACCTGGCAACACTGTGCGCGAGTAGTATGGTGACATGCCGGAAGAGGAAAGAAAACCCCCTTATAATATAAAAATAATATGTTTATGGGAGAGGCGTGGTAAGGCATAGAAAGGCGAGTTTGGTCACTTTCGATTGCTAGCAGCTGATCCAGCAGTCGTTGCTACGTTGCAATCGCTACTAGAAGGGACGCATGATGTCGGTAATTATTCAGAGAACAGGGAATGGACTGAGAGAATCATGGGTGACATTTATATTAGAAACTGACTTCGGGGAATATTACATCAGGCGGGGCGACAGAATTCACACCGAAGGAAGAAGACGTGGTGGACATTTCATCCGGAATTCAACCGAGAAGTCTTCAATGCGCGCGAAGATATACTAAGTAAACCATGAACTTTTAAATTGACCTGATCAGGAAGAATAATTCGTTTTTTGAAAAGTCAATAAGATGAGCTTATTTTAAAATTTTTAATACCTAAATTGTCAATAAATATTTTGTTATTTGAAACAAGGATGATAATTTGTAGTCAAGTGCCATAAATTAAAAAAAATAATTAACTGAACTTCCACAAATCGCTGATGTGTGCAGACAGCACGTCCGCATACGGCAAGGTAAGATACAGCATGTATGTTGATACCCACGAACAAGATGATAGTAAAATCAATCCTAATAAATCTTTCATTATTAATTAAATCTATGAGCAGAGTAGGGCAAATCAATTATGTAAATATAAACGGGGAAAGCAATATTGGTAGTTAAGCTTCATTTCAAAAGCAGATTTTATCAGAAATATTGACATAAATATTTATAGAAAATAGTTCAGGTCGGTATAAATTTTAAATAAATACGGATGAGTTTCAATGGCTTGCTCAACGTGGGGCAGATTAATTAGACAAATAAATAGTTGTCAAGTGAGTTTCAACTATTTATTTTTTGTGAGACAAAGTAAAATTTGCTGAATAATATGGAATATATGTCATTTACATTAAGATATCTAGAAGATTGAAACATTTTATATCTAGAAGTTTGAAACACCACCACCTCCAGGTATATATCATGCACTACGCATACGAAATTAACGGCGGTCGGAGTTACCACGGCTAGAAACTCAAAAACAATCATTTACAAATCGAAGTTCCCCATCTTAGATTTTGATAGGTCGTTGTTCTTTCTCGGGTCGGGAAAGCGTTCGACTCCAGATCCTCGTTGTGCTGCCTGTGCCGTCTCGAAGGTCGTGGTGCATGTGTCTGCAGGTGCGAGTCTGTGAAGTTGGGGAGGGAAGTGGGCGGAGATCCGAAGTCATGAGTCACGCCCTGCGCTGTGTCCAAATAACAACTTCCCTTCTCCCTAATACTGCAGCTGGACAGGCAGCAACAGATCCGGATTGTAACAGAGTTATTATCATAGGTAATACCACGACTGCTTTGGAAATTGTCGATAAATCCCCGACTCTGGAAGCGAGGAGGGGATTTATCTGAGAATTTACAAAGCACAAGTAGTATTTAATAGGACTACTCCACGAAAGAAAGTATGTCCAATTTAGTTCCAAAATGCGCCAAATATTGAAAACAACTGAAATCTTTTTAAAATCAGAGTTAAAAAATTCGAATTAAATTATGTTATAATACATACGCAGTTTAGTGCACGTCAACACTCCGATCGATACATACCGCCTCCTAAGATACATGAGTCGCAGCTTGTTACTGGCAAGTAGGAAGGAGCGCTAAGAAAAGTCGGATAGAAAAAACGATAAATTTTTTGAGATACACCGCACTGATCAATTATAATCGCTCAATATAATATAAAGCAGACTACGGTAAACGTAGAAATCAATTCATGTACTAAAGAGGAAAACGGAACGGGATGCAGTCGGGCTCTGTCTTTTGGGGAGGTGGGTAAACGGCATCGGAAAAGTTGACCTCGGGATGCAGTCGATATGCGCCCTGCTCGCTGGCCCGCGCGCCTTCGCCTGCCCCGCCCCTGCCATTGCCAGAGCGCTTTCCCGCCAGGCCCTGCCCCCACCCCTGCCCACTTCCACTTGGCCCTACCCATCCCCTTGTTCGTCACGCCATGCCCTGCCATTCCCTGCTCCGCTTTCCCCATTGCCTCACAGCCCTCCTCTGCTCTTCCGTGTCCCTCGCTGACCCGCCCCGCTCCGCCCCGTCGCACCCCGCCCCGCCGCACCCCGCCCCGCTCCGCTCAACCCCGTCCCGCCACACCGGGAGCAGTAGCTCAGTGCATCAATTGATGTCACTGCAGCTCCTCTGACTGGGAGGTTCTAGGTTCGAGTCGTAACGGCGGCAGAAGTTTCGACACTAGCTTTTCTTCTAGGTCGAATCCAGTCGCTGTCTGGAGGAGAATTCTAGCGGCCGGCTGTTCTGATCGGTAGTTTTCCGTGGTTTCTCCGATCAACACCAGGCGAATGCCGCAGCAATACCCTACCAAACGGGGCACGGATCGCGCGCGATCTGTCCTTCCTCTTCCTTGTCCTATCCTCTTCCCTTACACACACACACACACACACACACACACACACACTAACATGCACTACATTATCACACATTCCGGGAGACCGGTTGGGAGCTTAGAGCTTCTTCCGGCTAGGGTGGTGCCCCGCTGGTGGGAGAGTCCTAGTTAGGGGAAACCCCACTAGCCGACGGATCCCGCCATCCAGCGGGGGAAGATCACCGCCAGCTCCCGAGAAAAAAACATGCGCTACACTAACGGGGCCAATGACCAAAGTAGTTGACGCGCCCGGAAGCACGAAAAAATCAATTAATCAATCCGTCCCGCCACGCTCCTCCCCACCCCATCCCACGGCCGTGCCCCGCCCTTTCCTGCGCTGCCGCGTCCCACCTAGACGTGATCCGCTCCTTTCCGTCTCGCCCCACTCCATTCCGTTCCGTTCGCCCACCTCCGCGTTCTTTCCCCCACCGTCCGCTCATCACGTCGTTCACTGGCACGCGTCGTGCGTACTATTCGCAATGATGTGGCGTTTCGAAGACTAGGTCGGGGAGCTTTTACGTGATGCGAGACAAGGAACGGAGCAAATACAGTAGAGGTAAGTTTATCGTTAGAGGCTATTTCGATCCTATCTCGTCACTGCTACAAGCTGTGACCTCACAATATTTTCTTGAGATACCTCGCTTTCCGCATTGCCTCGCAGCCCTCCCCTCCCCTCCCCTCCCCTGCTCTTCCTTACTCTTCCTACCCCTCGCCCCCCACGCCCTGCGCTGCCCCGCCCCGCTCCACCTAGTCATATAGAACGATTTTCCCAAGGATGAGCCAAAGTGACAGCTAGTGCTGGCAACATAAATGAAGGTTCTGTGTTCGTTGTGCCCTCGAGCCCATTGCACTCCCTTCCTGCATTCGTTCATTAGCAGTTGGATAACTTGTAAGTGCCTTCGACGCTTCCTTCGTGCTGTCCTCATCCCGCAAAAATATAGTGCGCCGCGAGAAATAATTGAAATTAGGAAGTGAAGTGTTATGTGCTCTTCCGTAAAAATTCTTTTTTCAATAATAATTACATTGAATTTACTTTTTGTGCGATAAATATTATGTTTATTTTAAAACCGAGACTTGAATGCGAGATGCGTACCGGTGCATGTGTTTTCCGGCTTAAAATCATTTTTATTTCTATTTACATTCGTTGCAGTTTTCTTCTACTGATTATGAGAGCCTGTTAAGAGATTTTCCACATACGTAATTAAATTTAAATATTTCCCGGACTCGCGTACGTGCATATACCTCAGCGAAACTCTTAGACTTCTGCATAGGGAAGTTTTTACAGGAGCACTTTACGAAGAGGCGTGGCTGAACAGCTGTCCCGGCGGAGAGATACTTCTCTGAATTACATGTGATGTTCACTTGTTTAGCGAACTGTCGCTTTGGATCATCTTTAGGAAAAAACGTCTATATCCTGCTCCTTTCCGCCTCGCTCCACTCCACTCCGTTCCGTTCCTTTCACCCACCTTCACGTCTACGCCCCACCGCCAGTTCATCACGTCTTTCAGTGCTCCACCGCTCCATGCGATATATTCGCAATGACATTGAGATTCAAGAACCGGGCCGGGAGAGTTACCATGCGATGCTGGTGAATGAACGGAGCAGATGCGGAGGAGATAGGTTCGAAATAGCCTCTTACGATAAACGTATCTCGTCACTGCTGCAAGCTGTGACCTCACAAGGTCGAACCTCTTCTCGAGGTCCTTAGTGAAGTCTGCTGAGATGACTTTAGATTTCAGAGGCATCACAGTGGGCGTATAACATGGCTTGATTTGACCAGAGGAAGTATAAGAGCTGTTGATTTTCTTCTTTCTAGCAAATAACCCTGATTGAGTTTGTAAAACGTTTGTCTTCCTTTCTATTCGCCCAAATTTCATAATTTTGACATTCTTGAATGCTGCGTACGGAAAGCAGAGTAGTATAGTAAAATTTAAAGTGCGAAAGAAAGTCTTTCGAATTAACATAGCTCAGTTGATGAATGATCATTTCTTTTCTTCGTTGATGGGGATACATTCAAATGATTTCAGATATCAGAAGTTCGCGGTTATTTCTGTAATTTTTATTCTCAGAAGAAAAATGCCATTCTCTTTTAGAAATCAATATCTTATATTCTGAGATTAAAATAATTATTCTGATATATAATGTTCACATTTTTGTGTGTTTTCTTTGTTACCCTAAAAAATGACTGTTTAGTCGAAATCGAGGAAAAAAAGTATAAAAATGGGTAATTTCCTCTTGTCATAACATGAAATTAATATCTATACCACGGTGTCAAATTTAAAATGCCTCAGGGGCCACAACTAAAACCTTTAATATGGTTGCGGGCCGAATATTCATTACTCGGGCGATCCGCACGTGACCCCGTTTTGCTGATCTCAGCAGTTTTTCCGGCTGCTCTCAAACGGTGGGGATGGGGGTGGGAAGTGTAACGGAACCATGCATACTATCAGGCTCTACCATGCATAACGCGGTGAAACCAACAAGGCGTCTGCGCTAGGCTGAATAATCTTGCTCGACATGGGTGCAAGGGACTTTTACGTCTGTCTAATAACGTTTCGGGGGCCACAATAAATGGCCCCTCGGGCCGCATGCGGCCGACAGTTGGACAGTTCTTATCTATATTAATAGGCATTGCTCTAATGAAAAAAGAAACAAAAATACATTTCATTGAAATCCCCCCCTAGTGATGACGTGTCTACTGCTCCTTCACCCTCGCAAACCATCGCATCGTAAACTTCCTCGAATGTTTCCTTGCATAGTTTCTGCGTCTCTCAGAGAAGATAGGCTACAACGCTAGAACAAGATTATTTTCTGCGCACGACTGGGCTTGTAATTCTTGGTTTCTATATTACAGTACTAAAATATATTAATGTGTCCTCCAAAACGCGTGAGTTGTATTTTCAAGAACATCGCAAAAACGACCCCACTCCTTACGCATTTTTTTGAGAGAGGTCTGAGAATTGCAGCTTACGCCATCGACGAGATATTCCCATCAGCGGTTGCTCTCCATGCTCAACCAAAAGGAGTATTTAGCAAAACTGTTCTTGAGACCGCGAGTACTTTTTAAAATTCAGCCTGATCAGTGGAATTGCTATTTTGCTGGTGAGTGTTAATATTTATCACACAATGTATGAATACACCACTAGGGTCCGAAGGAATGATAAACTAGAATTGAACTCACCATACCTTCATTCTGAGCGAGGACGTTCCCACTGGGTACTTCTAAGACGAATAATATGAATGTTATGAAGTTTAAGGTAAGAATATTGCAACATATGGAGTGAGAGATGAGGTAACTACTTCTGTAGGTTATATGGGACGGATGTTGGTTTAGTAGTGATTTATAGTTGACATTTACTTAATTGAAATGATTGAAGGCGTTGTCATCGTCAACAATGCCATTTATTTCAATAAGAGCAGCTTTCGATGGCTTTGCCATCATCATCAGTTTTCTGATAAGAAAAATATAAACAAAATTATAATTAACAGAGTTACATTATTTAAAAACATCTTAAGAAATGAAAGGGGAAGAATAAAAAAAGAATGAAAGAAAGAAAGAATGAAAGAAAGAAGGGGGAGGAGAGTTAGATCTTTTTGTAATATGGTAGTTTTTTAAATATGCTGTGCATTTATATGCAGTGCTTCTATTAGAATAGCCGCTACAACTTGAAATTGTAAGTTGTTCATAATCACTAATTTCGTTTTTTCCACTTTCATATTAAATAACAATATTTCAATAATTTTAAATATTAAAACATTTCATGAAATTATTGTACCAGATGAATAGTATTTTTGAGTCAGCTATATATTTTTCTATACTCATGCGATAACTAAAAGTTGTATATTTTTAAGGTGGTTAGAGCGAGATATTCCCTAGTAGATAGAGAGTCTATTTTACATTCAACAATAATTATTTGTGAGACATGTGGGTATTGTGAAACATGTATAAACAAACCAGGGATTCCTATTAAGAGTTTTATTTAATTATACGAATTAATTGTGTTATATAGATAGAAAATAAAAATATTTCAATATTATATAAAGACCTATCGTTGACTAGTTTCTTAACTAGTACCAACAGATCGCGTAGCCAAAGAATGAAAAATTGAGGCATAAGATCGAATATAAAAAAGCACTATTTCACCATTAGCAAGATCAAAATTATAAAAAGTAACATTATAGACATATATCTACATATTTTTTACAGAGATCACTAATAATTGCCGAAATCTCCTGATCTTGAATATCGCGAAATGTCTTTGGTAAATTAGGCAACGCCGTAATGTCTGTGATATTGGTATACCTGCGCAGGGCTCATGCTGCTTCAAATTGTCCTTGTTTTCATTCACTTTGAATACTATTTCCAGATATACTCTTTGACTATTTCTGTACTGTTTGGTGCCTAGTTGACACGCGGTAAACAATGTCTGAACTCATTGGGAGTGCAATTGGTTTGAGAAAATAGTGCTACAGAGAAAAAGGGATTTCTGTTAAAATACTAATACTACCTACGATTGAATTTATAATTCCTCTTACTATTTCAATCAATTTACCCTTGGTTGGTTTTATATACAGTGGGTCTTGAAGCATAATACTGTGTTGGGCACTCCAGAAAAAAAACTAACTAAATACCACTAATTATGATAAGATAAATCCATGTACAAACACAAATGTTAATTAACAAATAGCTTAAAAATTGAAAGCTCCATTGTCAATTTCTCAATTATAAATGCATGTTTCGTTTCTTATTGTTTCATTCAATTTATTTTTAAATTCAAATATTATGGTTCAATAAAATATTTGATTGATTATTATTCAGATAAAAACATTTCTTGAAGTTTTTAAGAATATTTATTTTCAAAAATGTAGGCACAGGGAAAGGAGTCCCAAGCTTTCATATTTTGCTAGTAGGGAAATCCAGCTCTACATTTATACCTTGCATGGTTGAAATTAATACCAGCAATTTCTAATACGTTTGTGAATTGAATTCTCACCCCAGTAGTTCTACTGATTGAGGTGCTGACATATGCAAAAGTTTGTTGCTTCGAGTCCAGTATCCACTGTGTATCTCATATAATGAAAAAGAGAATATGAATTATTTTCAAATAATTAATCATTGTTCAGGAGCTAAAATGAAAAAAGCTGTTATAGAGCTCAAACTGAAATAATGCTATAACAAAAGTATAAATATTTCTATAAACTCTCAAAATTACTCATTTGCTCATAAAGTTGAATCACAGTGAATCATCATAAACTGCAGGCCCTTTCCTGTTTCCCAGTAGAACAGGAAGTTTACACCTCCAGGTGTACTTGATCAAAGTGATTTATTTATTTATAGCAGACTGTATAAATACAAATAATATAAATATAAAATATACATTATTCCGCTGAGGACTTAATCCTGTGCGCGGGCCTGTCAATTATTTATACTTTTTCACAGCATACAAGATTGTTTATATAGCTCATATAATATAAAAGAAAAGACGTGATCATTTGGAATATTAACTGAATTGAGATTTTCATTCAGAACGCACAAATGCTTTTATCCATCAGATTTAAATATTTGATTATATACAAAGGAAATGTTTTCCAGGAGTGAGGATCTTTTAATTGGGCCCAGAAGACCTAGAGGAATGTAAGAACTCTTGCCGGAGACTTGTCACTCGATTTGAAGGAAGCGCGCTACGCGCACAGTGTTGCCGAGTTGGGCGTTACCGGCCCGTCCCTGTAGAAAGCGCGCGAATGTCTCTCTTTGGAGTGATTTAGGCTTACAATTTTGCGTATTTCTCCTAATTGAGACGGTAGATGTCCTTAAAATTGCGCATGTTGATTCTTCGAGATGCTAGCTACCTAAGGAAGAGTTTTTTAAAACATTTTCAACAGCTAGTTTTCCCACAATTTTAAAATTTCTGGTCGGCTCAGTCGGGTCGCCATAAGAGCCCATGTTAAAACGACAAACTTTACGGTCTCATTTCTCAAAAACTAGACGGTGAAACAGTTTCAAATTTTATCAGAACATAGACGAACCTCTCATCTTCCGATTAGTACAATAAAAAGGCATGTTAAACATAACACGTATCTCGCTCTAACCACCTTAAGTATAAGTGTGCATAGAACAACTTTTTGTGCTGTAGATCAAGATGGCAAGTCGTGACAGATATTGGACGACGCTATTCTTCTGGATCTACTAAAATAAAAGCAAAGGAGGAGAAATTAATAAAAGAACAAGAGGCAATATCTAAAATTCCAAAACTGACTACTTTTTTTGCCAAAATCCGACAAAATCTTCTGATGTTTTAAATGAATCTTCAGAACCGTCGACTTCAAATTTCGTTTCGTCAGATAACAGAACCTTGTACAACATTGAAGACGAAAATTCTCAAGTTGAAGAACAAATACAGCTTGAGGAAAATCCTGATTACAGCAGTTTCTCTACCGATTTAGGACTGGCCGTCTCAGCTAACAGAAAACGAGCAAGAATATTGGATCACGAAAGAAAGTGAAGAATGTCAAAATATTAATAGCGATTTTACTTCGTCAAAACGATACTGTAAAAATGAAAATAAAACGAGATTTTGCAATAAATCTTATTTTTCAAAAGTTCATAAATTGACGAAAACAAAACAGGAAAGAAAATGTCTCTGCTACTTGCCGAGTAAAGGTAGTTTGTTTTGCTTTTCTGGCAAAATTGCTGCTACCGATAATTCTCCATCTACATTTATTAAAGAGGGCTTCGATGAATGGAAAAATAGTAATATAGTGTTGAATCGACATGAAGAAACTGTTTTACACAAGAAAAACTTAATTGCCTTGTTGACCCGAAAGAAGAAAAGTGAACGCATAGATGCAGCAATTGTTGAGGAAATAGAGAAAGAGAAACACTACTGGCGAAATGTTCTGCAACGCGTCGTCGAGGTCATCAAATTTTTGGCAGAACGAGGTCTTGCTTTTAGAGGCAGTGATAAAACAATTGGTTCTTCACAAAATGGTAATTAGGAATACTGAAATTAATTGCTAAATTTGATCCTTTCTTATCCCAGCATTTGAATACTTATGGAAATAAAGGGAAAGGAAATACTTCATATCTATCAAAAGATGTGTGTGAAGAATTCATCAAGTTAATTGGTACCAAATTACTAGATGAAATTATAAGTGAAATTAAGAAGTATAAATATTATTCGATTTCATTAGATTCAACGCCCAATTTTTCTCACACTGATCAGCTGACGCTAATTATTCGATATGTTTTACCTTCTAGACCAGTTGAAAGATTTGTAACGTTTTTGGAAATGGAAGGACATAGTTCTGCACAGATTGGAGAAAGTTTATTTGCTTTTTTAACAGAGCATGGGATTGACATCACTGATTGTAGGGGTTAAAGTTATGATAATGCTAATAATATGAGTGGAAAATATAAAGGATTACAAGCGCTTGTCAAAGAGAAATGTCAGTTTGCTGAAAATGTTCCCTGCTTTGCACATTCTTTAAATTTAGTGGGACAACGTGCTGCGGAATGTTGTTCAGAAGCCACTCGATTCTTTATGTTTGTAGAGAATATTTACGCGTTCTTTTCTGCTTCTACTCATCGATGGGGACTTCTCGCGAAGGCACTTTAGAGTAAATGAACATCGTCTTCCTCTGCCGAAAAGATTATCCGATACGAGATGGAGTGCACGAGCAGAGGCTACTCAAGCTCTTTATAAAGGATACATTGTTATCATGGATGTTCTGGACCAAATTATCAATGATTCGGACTGCAAAAATGAGATCAGGCAATAAGCGAGAGGTCTCTTGCAAACTATGGAGAAATTAGAGACTGGAATTATGATTGTATTGTGGGATCACATTTTGTCGAGATTTCAGTCAACCAGCGTTTTGTTACAATCACAGCATCAAGATCTCAATTCTGTTTGTGCATTGTACGAGTCTCTGAATGGATTCATTGAAACTATCAGACCCAACTTTACATCTATTGAAGACAAAGTAAAAGCAATAACATCTTGCGATCATTACAGTCCTGAACATTCACGACGAAGAAGAAACAAACGTATCGATGATATGCATGGATTTACAACACATGACGACGGAGAATCAATGGGATCATCCGAAAAATTAAAAGTTGAAAATTTTTTGGTTATTATTGACAGTTTGCTTGCTGCTTTATCGCAGACAAATAACATATAACACATTGAGGAACTTGTTTGGCATTTTTCGTCACCTTGACTTGGTTTAACAAAGATCATGAATAAATTACATTAACAATTTATTCAGCATAATCATGTTCTTTGTTAAACCAACCATGATCTTTGTTAAACCAACCATGCGATCTTCGTTGGCCGAATAGTAACAATACGCATGGTTGGTCCAACAAACCATTTTTCTCAGTGTACAACTTTGCTCAGAGTACTGGTAACTGGATTAAGTATTTATATATACTTTAACAGTCGTTTTCTACAGTATACAGTATTGTCTCAACATTGATTAACAAAGCTACATTTTGCTAAGGATTGATTTAAAAAAAACTATTATCGGAAATAGGGTAAAGTTCTTTGATATACCATGCGCTTAACTATGGCTTAAAAAAATTAGAAAAATTAATAACAGGGGCCCCGCATGATAAAAGTGCTACAGGCCTCGCATCTCGTTAAACCGGCCCTGGGCTGAGGTGTCTCATGGCTCCACTGATCTTACTGCAGAGGAGCCCCAGACCAGGAGGCCGTAGAGTTTGAGTCCCGATGGCGTTGCAGGATTTTCGACTCTACCTGGATAGCTAGGTCAAATTCAGCCGTTTGTCTGGTAGAGAATTCTTCCGACTCGCCGTAGTTTTCCATAGTTTCTCCGATCAATACCAATAACAAATGAATATTGGAGCAGTTCCCCCCAATCCAACCACGGACCGCGCACGGTATTTCCTTTCTCTTCCATTTCCCATCCTTAACTCTTTCTTACACACATAAATTTGCGCTACACTATCACACATTTCCGTAGATCAGTCGTTAGCTCAGAGGGTATGCCGGATTGGTCGGTGCCCCACTGGTGGGAGATACCTGAAGGTGGACATCCCCGCAAGCCGTCCTGTAAGTTGGCGTCAGATGTCATAATCCAGCAGAGTGAAAAACCGCCACTTCTCATGATAAAACATAAACTACACTTCCGGTATTAACGTAGATAACGGTTGACGCACCCAAACACATGAAATAATTAATCAACAAAAAGGACGTTAGCAAGATTTGTTCTAATTGGGAAGTCTGTGAAGAATTTATTTTCATCTGAAATGACTCAACACGTTTACTACACTGCTAGAAATGTCATTAAATCTAATGTAGATTATTGTATTAATGTAGATGAAACTTGTGTACCTTGTACATTAAAAATAGCTTAATAATTTTGTAAATTAAATTTAACGTTTTAATTAAAATCAGTGTAGATTTAATGTACAATTTCTGTCGTTTCCCCTGCATCTCATCATTCATATCGTATTGAAATATACCCATCCATATATCCGTCTTGCTGTCCTCAAATTCCTGTAACCTGTTACCGAATTTCTAATAAATATATGGGCGCCAGGAAATGGTTACGAAAATAAGCTCCCAAATTATATTTAATTATAACTCCGTTGCTGACTCAGTCGGCGGGTTCTTTACCGAAATAATCGTGAATACTTACGATTACTTAATTCTCCCCCTTACGGAGAAGCCTGGAATCTGAAATGTAAAATTTAAATATCCTACTGGATTGTACGTGACTGCAAATGATAATCAGCTTTCATCAATAGAAAATAAATTTATTTATAAATTTCAGTAACTTCATTTAAAATAAACAAAGTATAACATTCTTTTTGGTCATGACCTTTACTATAGCGCAATAGAACCTGTTATCCATGAGGTGCTGTCCTAGTAAAGCATGTCTCCCCGTAGACTTCAGCAATGGGCCTCGTCCAATCTTCTTTCTTGCTACCGACCAAATCCGTATCTTGTCGTTTCTTCAAATAAACCACTATGTACGCTGTTTATCCATTGACTTTCCATCCCCATTCACCTGCTTGAATTGCTAAAAGTTCAAATACTCCTTATTGTTCATTCCCTAAGCAAAATCTTAAGTGCTGTTAAAATATTAGCATATAAGTTCACCAAGTAATAAATTACGTCCATGAAAATTATATAAGCCTCGGACCCGGGTTCCTATCATCGGAGACTATGTTCAATTATCATTGTCCTCTTAATAGAATTTATAAGTCCCACTTTTGGCATTCACTATTCATTTCGTATAAAACAATTTCTGCGTTATATCTTTTGAATACTAACAACGACAAATCACTACGTCCGAACTCGCGTAAATTTTCTTTGTTCAAATAAACTGCTATGTATCTAGCACCCTGATCCGATAGCTATCGTGTCGTAAGCTCCAATGAATATTTGTGTATCCTTCTTTAACATGCCAACTTTCTTCTTCTTTTACTCTCTTGTTTAAAACAAAATTATGAGATCTACCTCGCGGCGTCATCTACGTAATTATTTTTGACCAATAACTCACTTTTTCACATTCCCATGACCCTTCCGGTATATTAGAATGGAATTTTCTCATTCGTATAACTAAGCATCTCATAAGTTTGTTTATCGTTCTTCGTAAGCGAAACCACGGATGGTACTTATCGTCCGCTTTTGAACTAATGGGCATTGTTTATATGTTGCACTCTGGTACCATGGTAACCAACGTCTTTTTGCTAAAAAAGTGTTATTTTTACTGAAATACGCTGAATTTCATATTGGTGACAATCTGGTATGTCACAGTATATTCATAATCAGCTGTCAATCAATATCGTTCATTCCGGATACGACCATAATGCTTTGATTATTGCATCTGAATTTATAGTGTTAACTTTAATGTGTCTTATTGATAATTACTTAAATGCATATTTCATTAAAGTAATGCAGAAATTTCTGACATTGTAGCTCATTTCATTTGTTCAAAGTCCTTTGTAGGAAATAAACGTTTACATACATTTCAATAAAATTAAATCTCATATCGACGCAAGGTTGCTGGTTGAGATCTCCCAAATAAGATGTACCATTTTGTTGAAAATATATTATTATAAGTAATGTAAATAATGTTAGTTTTATAAATAAATGATTGAAATTCTATTATTTTTTATAAATTTAGAAACGTCGAAGTCGTAATGAACTAGTAAAGTAGAAAGCAGAGATGAAAACATTTTAAAAATAAATAACGGCACAAGAAAATTATTGATTTTGTTACTGAAATCGTTTCCAGCATCATGTAGATGGATAGCTAATATTAATTTTGTTTTTGTGCTGTTGTTTACTAATTTTCTAAGCAAGTATAAAATTATAAAAAAATAATTTTTAAAAAGCATGAAATTGTATAGTTCCTTGTAACTGTGGAGTTGATAGGAATATAAGAAAGAATTTAAAAAATCGTTAAAGATTCCTAACCTAAGATTCCTAATCGTTAAAGATACTCTTAAGGTTATCTATTATGATCACTCACATTTGCTCATTAACGTGCGCCACAACTTTATTAATGTCCGTGGAGACGTTATCTTTTTCATTAACTGATGCCATTGTCGTGAATCGCCTAGTATGTTTACGACTTTCTGGTAAAATCATGGAATTTAATGTTTCGTTATTTCATTTATCGGTTTAACAGAAGTAATTTGAAATTTTTGAATAAGAATGAATACTATTGCTTTTTAAAGTTCATGTTTTGGATACTATTAAAATATTATGGCCACTTGTACCAAGAAGTACAACTCCATCTTCAATACTTAAAGGAACTGTAATGCTAAAACAGCAAGTACGTTTTCGCAATAGTAATTATTACGCAATATTTTAATACTACAAATTCTGTTCATAATTATCCATTTCAGCCATCACTTGTAAAACTTATTGCCAATAGTGGCGCATTAGGTGCGGAAACTAATTCTTTTAAATTTAATAAATCAATACATATTCAATAATATACGAAAAGATACTTTCCATACACTCAGAAACATTGTCTAAGAATGAGAAGTAATTCTCATAATTTGAAACATCTCGGTCAGGCTTTTCCATTGTCGTTTTGTCTCTTGATATCCCATAAAAACTCCCCTTCAAGAAACGAAGCGCGGAGCATTCGAATTTACAATTTCGATTATTGATAAAATTGCAAAAATTAGGCAAAATTTCTCATAAAAAATGTACAAGAGCTTTTTGCACACGAGATCAAATTTTAAAAGCCGACTATTAAATAAAAAATCTCTATAAACAAACTGGTATTTCTGCATTGTTAATATTTTACAATGTTTGAAAACACAGTTTTCTCTTAAGTTAAATTTTGCCGCAATTTTCCTAGCGTCCATTTTTTCAAAAATGAAGAAAATGTAAATTTTTTGTCTTGTTTCTCACGTCAGAAATATTTACACTAGAAACAATTTCTTCAACTTATTAGATTTATGCGTATATTTGCTTTAAATAATTGGTAATAAAATTGCTCGAGAACTAAACAGTATGCTGTAAAAATGAGCTCTAAATTCCGCATTTTAAGAAAAGCTCAAACGCTTTTTCTCAAAAATGACTGCAGATTTTCTCTTCCAATTTTTCAAATGGATAGTGCTAATGGCACTGTTTAATATGACGTAAAGTTCTTTTTGCTGTATTCTTTTGTTTTTTCAAATAATACTCAAATTGAATTTTTTCAAATATCTCTCACGCCATTAATATTCAATTTCCAGCGATTTGTATACGGACATTATTGCGTCTGATAGTGAATGTTCTTCAAATGACTTCAAATGAAATTTTTCGAAAACTAAATGGATTCCTGTGAAAAAGAGATTAAATTTCGCATTTACAGTAGGGCTTAACGTTATTTTCTTAAAGCCAGCTCCAAATTTTTCAATGAAAATTGCTATTTAGGACAAGGTTTTAGTCCTTTTTAATATTCTTAAAACAATATTACTGTTCTATTACTTGGAAACCGAAAGGTGATGAAATTTCAAAAAAGGGGAAGCTTAAAAAAAATTACTTTGGGCGTCGATAGATGGCAGCATGCAAGCAGGAAAGGCAAGTATGCCAGTCCACACCAAGGAAATTGGAAAACTTTACTATGAAAAAGTATATGCCATTCTATATTCCTCGAGTTACTTTTTCGTATACGTACGTATATAGGCAGTAATATACTCGTACATAGTAGAGAGAAAGTTATGTAATGCTACGGGGAAAAACGGGGGATTTTCGGCGGAAAAAAATTCATTGCCAGGCTCTGGTGGCGAAAAAGTGCATAAAACTAGAAGAAAGCAAGAGAGAGAAAGAAAGAGAGAGAGAAAGAAAGAGAGAGAGAAAGAAAGAGAGAGACAAAGTAAGAGAGAGAGAGAGAGACAAGGCAAGAGAGAGAGAGAGACAAAGCAAGAGAGAGAGAGACAAAGCAAGAGAGAGAGAGAGACAAGGCAAGAGAGAGAGACAAAGCAGGAGAGAGAGAGACAAGGCAAGAGAGAGAGAGATACAAGAGAGAGAGACAAGGCAAAGAGAGAGAGAGACAAAGCAGGAGAGAGAGAGAGAGAGACAAAGCAAGAGAGAGAGAGGCAAAGCAAGAGAGAGAGAGAGCCAAAGCAAGAGAGAGAGAGCCAAAGCAAGAGAGAGAGAGAGACAAAGCAAGAGAGAGAGACAAAGCAAGAGAGAGAGACAAAGCAAGAGAGAGAGAGAGAGACAAAGCAAGAGAGAGAGAGAGAGACAAAGCAAGAGAGAGAGAGAGAGAGACAAAGCAAGAGAGAGAGAGAGACAAAGCAAGAGAGAGAGAGACAAAGCAAGAGAGAGAGAGACAAAGCAAGAGAGAGAGAGACAAAGCAAGAGAGAGAGAGAGACAAAGCAAGAGAGAGAGAGAGACAAAGCAAGAGAGAGAGAGAGACAAAGCAAGAGAGAGAGAGACAAAGCAAGAGAGAGAGAGACAAAGCAAGAGAGAGAGAGAGACAAAGCAAGAGAGAGAGACAAAGCAAGTGAGAGAGAGAGAAAGGAAAGAGAGGGAGAGAAAGGAAAGAGAGGGAGAGAAAGGAAAGAGAGGGAGAGAAAGGAAAGAGAGGGAGAGGAAGAAGAGAGAGAGGAAGACAAGCATCAACTGATGTCACTGCAGTGCCTCTGACCGCAAGGTTTTAAGTTCGAGTCCCAAAGGTGGCACGATTTTCGACACTAGCTAGTCAATTAGGTCGAGTTCTGTCGATGTCTGGAGGAGAACGCTAGCGGCTCGCTGCTCTGATCGGTAGTTTTCCGTGGTTTCTCCGATCAACAACAGGCGATTGCCGGAAAAGTGCCCTAACAAACGGGCCACGGACTGCGCGCAATCATTCCGTCCTCTTCCTTGATCTATCCTCAACCAAACATACATTCACTAGACTACTATTCATATCGGGATACCGGCCGGACGATAAGAGCTTGTCCCGACTGGGGCGGGGCCCGGCTGGTGAGAGATACCTGGTTGGGAAAAAACAGTTACCTGACGGTAGGTTGGCGCCTTATCTCACCATTCAGCGGGGGAAGATCACAGCCACCAACCGAGGAAAACATGCACTACACTTACAGGACTAATGGCCTTAGCCATTGGTGCGTCGGAATCACTAATAATAAAAAAACGCACCCCTTGTGATAGGTGTTTTCTTCGAGTCTTCCTGTTGAAAGCAAAAATTCTTTATTAGCATCCTATATAATGGTAATGTGTCACAAAGTTTGGGGCTCCAACAAATCCAAAAATTACATAATATTCAAATCTATTACAAAACAAAATAAAATTATCGTCAATATTTTCCAGAACTAGAGGCCGTATAGAGATCAAGAAAAAAATAGTGTGTAGACTCAAATTGTAATAATTGCAACGCAGCTTATATAGACCACACAGAAAGAAAACTGATACATAAAGTCAATGAACATCTGACATTCATAAAGTCAATGAACGTTGACAGACAGATTTTTCCTTCAACAAAATTTGTTCCACTTTATTAATCCACCTAATTAATTTATTAAGTCATGTTAATTTTTTTGAAAATTGTACTAGTTTTCGCGCAATATTGCGTGAAATATGTACAATATAAAAAATATCAAAAACAAGAATTAAAAAAGTTTCTAAAGATTTTCTTTACATATGTGCTTGGGTAGTGCTAATTAGACTGCGTAGACAAAATAATAGCCATCTTTCTCTATTGTTTTATTTCAAAAATTAAAAATATGTAATTTTGTAAAATATCTTTCGCACAACTAATAATTACATTGCCAGTGTTTTGTGTTCATTATTGTATTCGTGTTTAGGAATGCTTCAAATTATACCCTGTGAACTTTCTCGAAAATTCAAAAGATATTTCGCTAAGGGAGCTTCTTATTTCGCATTTACAGAAATAATTAAACGACATTTTCTCATAAAGGGCTCCAAATTCTTCAACAAAGATTTGCATATGAGGCGAAGTTTTACTCTAATATAATATTTTGAATGTTATGATTCTGCTCTACCACTAAGAAACCGAAAAATCGAGAAACTGTGGGCGAAAGGTAATTTTGGCGGTGATAGAAGGAGCTGGGAAGATGGTGAGAAAAAAAGAGAAGCTATCTCAGACTAAATAAATTAGAAAACTAACTAGTACGAAAAAGTCTGTCATTGTGAAGAACTATATTAATATTTATCGTCATAAATCAGAAAAATATGTATGATTCGCATGGAAGAGAAGTATAACTTACGTCAATCACTTCTTGCAAGTAATATCTTTTCTCTTGCCATTATGTCTCTTCCAAGATTTCGCAAATTACCATAATTTATGGATTGGCTAATTCATTTTATGGTGGAAAATGATTTTTGAATTATTAGAAGAATGAGAAAATTTGTGACATCTGATTTTGCAATTAAAAATAATGTCATTAAAGCGTAAAATTGAATGTATGTACAAGAATTACTCGTGGATAAAATATCGACTCTAATAAACGGACCATTTGTTTCAAAAGTGCACTACTCCACAGTACATCAGTCTTAAACAATAATGACTGCCATTGCTGCGAAATGTCATCGCCATTTTTACGGTGCCTCTGCCAGTGTGTCGTCACGAGAAGGTCCTGGCGCATGCGCTATAAACGCTCCGCAAAGCGCCTTGCTCATCCAGTGGGGACCGAAGCAAGGAGCGATGAAGCTGCTGGCCATCGTGGTGACTGCGTGGGTGTGGGTTTGCGCCGCCGGAAATTTCCGGCCGCCGCCGGGCGTCGGCGCCGGCGGGTACCCGCCGCAGGGGAACTCGCGCTGGAGTGAGATGCAGTTCCCCTCCTCCTCCGGCGCCAACCCCCAGTACTCCCCCGACCCGTTCGCCAACGTGATGGGACCTGATCTTCAAAGCCCACATCCCGCCAGTGGCGCTTCATCTTATGGACGCGTAAAGGCACCCAATGCCTGGGGCGGCAAGAACAGGGTTTATGATCCTGTCTATCCTTTCCCAGAGCAAGGACCTATTCCTTCGTCCGCTCGGAACAAGAAGGCTTACGGCGCCCAGCGCCCAAAGGGTTATACTCCATCCACAAAGCAAATTTGCCCTTATTATGTGTGCCCCCCGCGCTCACAATATCCTTCCCAACTTCAAGAGCCCCTTAACCCCGTAGCCACTCCTGAGCAACAGCAAGTTGGTCCTTCCTTAGACCTTGGTCAGCAAGATCTCGCTCCTCTACAACAACAGTCTCAGTATCCCATTGACGCACTCGGTCAGCAGGGCATTTCTCCCACTCGGAACAAGAATGCTCAGTTCGCATATCCTTACGGCGCCCAGCACCCACAGGGTCACACTCCATCCACGAAGCAAATTTGTCCTTATTATGTGTGCCCCCCACGCACACACAATCCTTCACAATTTCAAGAGACCCAAGACCCCGTAGCCTCTCCTGACCAACAGCAAGTCGATCCTTCCTTAGGACAACAGCTCTACAACCCTGTAGACGCACGTGGACAGCAGGGAATAAGTCCTTTCCAACAACAACAACAACAACAACAACAACAACTTCAACAACAACAACAACTTCAACAACAACAACAACTACAACAACAACAACAACAACAACAGGCTTATAACCCCATGGACGGACTTGGTCATCAGGATGTCGGTCGTTCCCTACAACAACAGCAATACAACCCCATGGGCGCACTTGGTCAGCAGGGAGTTGCTCCTTTCCAACAACAACAGCACTACAACCCCATGGGCGCATTTGCTCAGCAGGGAATTGGTCCTTCCCAACAGCAACAGCAGTACAACCCCATGGGCGCATTTGGTCAGCAGGGCGTTCCTCCCATAGGACAACAGCTCTACAACCATAACGCCTTTTAGGATCGCAAGTGGCGCTCTTAAGCAGATGTATTTTCCCTGAAGGACGATGAGATGCAAGTGACTGGCAAAGGCCGCGCAACTCCACAAATTAAGGTATGCATTTTTCTTTTTGATTCAACTCAGATCAGAATATTCTTTTGGAGAGATGTTATAAAAGCATTTGAAAGAACAATGAAGAGTAATTAGGCGGAGGTCTAGATAAAAGAGTTGTTAGGAAGTATTGTCACATTTTCATCTCAAAGACGTTTAGTAACAGTAGATTAATGCTATTTTGTTTGGAAATTTTATGTAAAATGATTTAACATATATTGCTCATCCAAATCAAACACTGAACTCGTCCGACAATAATATTTGACAATAAATCATATTTAGATAAACAAAACTGTTTCTGGTCCCCAGCAAATATAATACTATTGTATACCATTGCATTAAATTAAATATATTATCGAAAACAGTAAACGCATTTATTTTGTTTACTGTTATTTTTATGATATCCAGCCACAAATGATATTACAGCATTAGGAAAAACTTGTTTTTTGTGATCAGAATTTGTTTTATGTTATAATTATTGTGAAAAAATTGAATTATGAAGAATTTGGTACTTTCATGAGTCTGGATTTACTAAATATCTAAAGCAGATATTATTTGATATAAACGTAAAGGAATTCCGTTCAGTCGCCAACGAATACATGTAAAATTAATTTCGAGAATGAAAGCCTGTGCTTGAAAACGCCACTACAAGCGTATCTTCCACAACTTCCCCTTTGCGTCTCTAACTGCCACACCTCTCGTTCCACCGCCGTTCCCTCTCTCGCTAACTGCCTCCACTGACTCCTTCTGAACGAGTCAGTAAACTGCTGCCCTAGAGACATAGCACAATTTAAAATAGGAACATAATTAGAAGCGCAATGCTTTTATGTATATATATATATATATATATATATATATATATATATATATATATATATATATATATAAAAATTGACAGATAGATAGAAAGACTTTCATTTTTCGTAGAGAAACTGTTTCATTTTTTAAAAGTTTATTTAAGATCGCATCAACATGTACGTCATTAGCGAACACTATGAAGAAACTATATTGAATGAAACTATATTGTGATAAGGGGTTAAAGGACGAACATAATATAACCATGCTCGAGCCGGGCCTAGAACCCATGACCCTTCGGCCCGAGAACGCTACGACACTATTTGCTTAGCGCTCTCTGCCACCGGATCGGCACTGATTCAGTGTTTCAATTTTCCTGAAAATTTAATGAAACACTGGACATGCTCTCTAGGTCATATCCGATATCGTTTCCTTCGAAGTTTTGCACGCATTGAGAAATTTATAATGTATAAATTTGATGGCGTTGTGTTGCTGTACAATGTACTTCGTATCTCTTCTCAAGTGAATTGTTTCTATCTTTATTTGTTTCTGTGACCTTTGATGAATATGTTTCCGTAATGTCTTTAGCAATTTTTTAAAATTTCCTTGTTATGCATTGGCTTCACGGTCTTGCTCCATTCACTGGCCTGCTGCCATCTGTCTTCTCCCTACGTACTAAGTAGATTTTCTTGACATTTTCTCTAGTTTTCGGTTTCCTAGTAGTATAACCTATATATTATTTCAAGAATAATAAAGAGGAGTGAAACCTCGTCTAAATAGAAATAGTCACTGAAAATTTTGCAGCTGTTTTAAAGAAAATGGCGATTAAGCATTACAATAAACGCGAAATGTGGAGCTCTTTTTCTCAGGAATCTATTGAGTTTTCGAAAAACTTCAATTAAAATCATTTCAAGCACTTTCGCTCACAAATATAATAATGTATACAAATCGATGGAAATGTGCATATTAACGGCATGAAACATATTTTTAGAAAATTACAATTATGTAATTTTTGAAAGAACGAAAAAATTCATTGAAATTAAATCTTCGTCATATTATTTGTGTGTCATTACCACTATCTGTTAGAAAAGTTTGAAAAATAGGTTTTGGGTTCTCCTGTTAGCGAAAAAGGGGTCTTCTTTCAAAATATCCGTCTGTCCTTCCCTTTGTCCGTCCGTCTGTGCGTCTGTGAACATTAGTATCGTCTAAACCATGCGTATGATCTTTTTGAATGTGAAGAAACCATACACAATCTTACTCGAATTGAAGCTTAAAAAGTTTGAAAAACAGTCTTTAAAATTTGGGGATATATTACATGAAACCCCCAGATATTTTCAAAACTTTCTCAAAAATGTCTAAAAGTTATTTTTTTAAGGTCTTCAACGAATAGAGTAAAATATACTTATAAATGTGGAATAGAATATGTTTCCGTGATGTCTTTAGCATTCGCTGGTTTTCTAAGCTTGGAAATGTTTAGTTAAATTTTCTTTGGATTCGATATTCTGCTCTTATATTCTGCGTAGCTCCCATCCATGCAGGGACGAAAACCGCCATCGCGTGATTCTTAATAATTCGAGTTTCTGCCTCGTGTCATGATAGGTTTGGAGAAGTTTTTATTTCATTGATTAGTGTTTCCGAATGTGTCAAATGCTAAGGTCATTTTCCTGTAAGTGTAGTTTATGTTTTTATGGCGGTGATCCAACGCAGTCCTTTAAGTAGGCTTGCGATTATTTTTCCTACCAGGTGTCTTAAGAGACACCTGGTAGGAAAGCGGTGCCCCGCCTCAGCCGGGACCAGCTCTAAGCTCCCAACTGGCCTCCCGACATGTGTGGTGTAATGGAATTAAGTGTATGTGCGTGTAAACAATGGGCGATGAAAATCTATTCAATGTAATTGAAATGAAAAGCTGAAGATCTCAAGCTTTCTGTGGCCCGTTTGTCAGAGTACTGCGTCGGAATATGCCAGGTATTGACTAAAGAAATCACGCAAAACAACCGATTCACAGCTATCTAGCTTGTCTCTAAAATCCTGTTTCCGTCGAAATTCGAACCCTGGGACCTGCCAGTCAGAGGAACTGCAGTGACATCAGTGCGGTTGTTGCACTGAGTTAGATCACTCTCTTCAAAGTTTTCTATTTATTTACTTATTTATTTATTTATTTGACGTCAAAAACAGTTAAATCTTTGTATGACGTGCTATGGGGGGAATTGAATTCTGTGTACGTTTTAAACATTCTGTGATCCCTAAAATAAGCCATATACTACTTGAATTTTGAATAAAACCCGCATCGAAGTAATAAAAGGAATTTCAAGGATGATTCAGCAATAAATTTTGGGCTCTTATCCATCATGTTCTTCGTCAACGAATAATACTTCCTTCCGGAAGAAAATGGAAACGATAATTTGAATACCTATTTACCTATGAATTCTAGGAGACGTGCACAGATAACGAAGTTCCATTTATATCTAGAAGCAAAACATGGGGCTTCTTAGCATTTGCTCAACGGATCAGAGAAACTGGACGAAAAACCAGATCGAGATGGAGCCATTGACGCGGAGCCACAATACTTGTTGAATATGATTTCTTCGTCGAGTGTTATATTAATAGCTATCGACGGTTTCTCAAAAGATATTCCCGCCCATGAGTAAGGTATTTCTGACAAAAAACTCCTGCTTCGTAAATCAACAGACAAGGTAATGGTAAAATTTCTAGATTAATAGAGAGGCTTACACGAATCACGTGGGTAGGATTTGTTTGTTATTTGTACAATTCTTTTTTGTAATCTAAATGTCTGGGAGCCATAAGATCTATTTCCACATAATATTATATCATATCTCAGGCGGGAATGAACATTCTCGAAATAGACATAATGAGCAGTATGATGGCTGACTGAATTTGAAAGAATTCTGAATACGTAACATTATGAACTTAATTTTGGGTTCCCTTTGTTTAAATGGACGTTCCATTTAAGGTTTGACTTAATTGAGAGACATAAAAATATTGTTGCCTTAACATCAGTCAATGGCACATTGTTCATTTTCAATCGAGCCCAGAATTGTTAATTTGAAATGGAAAAGTAAATTAAAACTGTTATCTTTTCATTTACTGTTAATTTATTTTGGAACCAATTTCAAACATCTGATATTGTACTAATCATGGTTTCTTTATTTCAAAGAATGTTCATATCAACGGCAAAGAGAACTGTTCTTCCGTTTCGAATCGTCGAGAGCATATCGTTTGCGTATAGTAAGAAGAGAATAGGGCCTAAAAGCGATCCCTGAAGAACTCCACGAGCAATTGGCAAAGAGGCGGAGAGTTTTGTCCATATTGTTCCATCAACCCAGTAAGGTATTTCCACTCTCTGAGGTCGTTGTTTAAGGTACGAACATAACCAATCTAGGGAAAAACCACAGATTCCACATGAAGGTAATTTTGAAAGTAAAATGTCATGATCAATGACGTCAAAAGCTTTTGAGAGATCTAAAAATAATTCAATAGATGCTTCGTTTTGATCCGATGATATGTTTAAGAAAAGAAAATATGTGCCGTTTCCGTTGATTTTGATTTTCTAGGGTGTATAGAGGCAGGCTTAAAATGAATCTGGGAATTAATCTAAACTGGGTGAATATTTATTTATTAGTTTACCGATTATTTTGAGAATTTTAAAGGAATAAGTTTTGGAAACGAATATCGTGTCTAAAATTTCGGAGTAAATGTCTGCTATGGAATTTTGTGGCTGAAGACTCTTAGTTAGATCGGCAGCAAATTTTTGAAATGTATTGGTTAACGTGTCTAGCCACTGTTGCCGAATTGTTCACGTTTATATCGTTATATTTTAAAACATTCTCTACAAGAGATCTAGTTGATTTGGTCGTATTACTTATTATATTGTTTATTGCTTTGGTTTTGTTATTTGAGTTCAAAATATATGATCGTGTTTCATGATTTTAGCCTGATGACCTTTGTTAAAAAATATTTGTATTTTTTAAAGCAGAGGAAATCTTGAGATACGTTATGACTTTTAGAAATGAAAGAAAGAAGTCGCTTGTTTTTACATGATGTCCTAATTTGTTGTGTGATCCAAGAATTGCTTTTCCGTGAAATATTTAATTTTCGTTTTTGAATAGAAAAACAAGTGTTAAAATGAAATGAAGGCGTCGAAAAAAAAAGAATTATATTTATCGTTTGTATCAATATTATTTTAAACCGTGTCCCATGACTTCGGCATCAAGTAATCAATGAATAATTTTATTTTACTTTTAGTAAGCAATCTAGTCATACGTGTATTATTTATTATGTCAGTGTTCGCATTTCTGATAATGGTAAGAATTTGTACATCGTGGTCACTGTATCCTAAATCTTTAGTTTCAATTTCACATTCAGTAGTAGTTTTGTGAATTATAATTTGATGAATTGCCTTCATCAAAGTGTGATCCGTGTAGGTACTTTAATTGTAATATCTAAATTGAAGAAATTAATTAAATTGAGAAACTGTTCTTTCTCGCAAGATTCAACCAAAAAATCATTGTTAAAATCTACACATACAACAATGGATTCAAAATAGCGATTGCTGACTTTCTCAAGTGTTATCTCCAGTTAGTCTTCATTAGAACTGGTATAGGGTGGTCAATAGAACTCTCAGTGGCAGTCAGTTAGCTGGGTTCCACAATATCAGAGATTTCGTCTTTTTGCTTTAGAACGCACAGAACGCAACTGTCTACACAGTCGCAACTTTGCCACGAGGCGAGGCATTGATCTCTAAAATAATTCGGCTTCTTCACTAGACCTTTATGAAAGTCCATTATTTAGAAATAATAATAAATATACTCTTAATTTGTTTAAAAGATGTTTGTAACGCTGTTCTTTGTTCTAATACTATCTGGGTTTTATTCCTTTACAGATTCAGGGGAATCTGTCATCAAAGAATCCAGAGAAGGATCTGTTGAAGAATTTAAGATAGAACTCATGTCATGTCAAGATATGTTCTGGAACGAAAGTGTAATAGAATATTAATAATAATAATAATAATAGTAAACATTATCTCACTGATAAACATTATTGTTCTAAAACGTCCTCTGATTTATGTTTTTGAGTTCCTTTTCTCCCCGTCCTACACTTGCAAATTTCCTCTAGTTTTATTTCCTTTCTGCGAACGTCCATCGTTTCCATTTCTTACTACAAAGATAAGAAAGGTGTGCCGGATTATGTTTGAGGATATCGAGCGCCCTTAGTGACAGTTCTCCTCCTGTTATTTTGCGAAATATTTTTGAAGACTGAAACGTTAGATTTCCACAGTATCTCACCTGTAAATTAGTGACGCTACAAGAAACACACTTTCTCACATTATTTGTAACTGCCTCTTAATATTATACCAGTACATGAACTTACAAGAGGGTTTTTAACAAGCAAAATATACTCTCCAACACTTTCATAACACCTGGTTCGTAGCATTATTTCTCAGTCCTCCACCGACTACGGTACGATCAACATCGCTCCTGGAACGTTTCTCTGCAGTCTTATCAGATATGGTTTCGTTTCTCTCTGATAATAGTATAGACCAACCGCGTTCTTATATTCTTAATATCCGTCCGTCCTTCCGTTTGTCCGTCCGTTCGTCTGTGAACATTCGTCTAATAACAATCGTCTAAACCATGCGTATGATCTTTTTCAATGTGAAGAAAGCCTTGACAATCTGACTCGAATTGAAGTTTTGACATTTTGAAAAACAGTCTTTAAATTTTGGGAGTACATTACATGAAACACCCAGACATTTTCAAAATTTTCTCAAAAACGTCTCACAATTATTTTTTTAAGGTATTCAACGAATAGAGTAAAATACAGTTATAAATGTGGCACTGGTCTGATGTTTGACTTGTCTCTCACACCGGTAGTATTCAAACTAGAGGCAATTTCTTGACATTATTATATTGATCAGTAAATGTGCTCTAAATAATGTGATATAAATTGTTTCGAAAACTTAACCGTTTTCTGTTAAAATGAGTTCAAAATTCGTATTTTCAGAATCGTTCAAACGCCATTTTCTAAAAAATGGCACTGAATTTTTTCTTCAATTTCTTTCCAACCGATAGTGCTGATTGCAATTTTTAATATGGCGTAAGCTTCATTTTGGTGTATTCATTAATTGTTTCAAAAGTTACACAAATGTATGTATATCTTTAATGCCGTTAATATACACATTTCCATGTATGTGTATTGACGAAATGTGTATATTAATGCATTTGTGAATATAAGTGTATATATTGTATACATTAATGCATTTGTGAGTATGTGTTTCAAATGACTTTTTTGGACTATCCTTTATTAGTCAAATGTTCTTTCACAAGTAATCTCAGGAAAAAGTTAAAATTTGAAAATGATATCCAATCTTTGTTAAATTCTACTTCGCAGTGTGACAAAATTATTAAACATTTGGATGCGATAAAATTAGAAAAATTTATATAGTTCTAATTTTTTATAAAAAATTAACATGCTTTTTATAAATGTGTCTGTTTGTGAATGTTTTAACTTGTTATAAGACAACGTCATAAAATATTGTTTTATTATTAAATGTGTATATTGACATGTAATTTAAAATTGTAAAACATATTTTAATTGCTTATGACCATTTAGGTGCAGAGCGATTATAATTCTATCTTCTATATCTATATCTATACTAATATATAAAGACGGGAGTGCGTTGTCTTACAGCGCGAAAATCTCTGAATCTACTGAACCAATGCCAATGAAACGTTTGTGCTAGCATCCTTTAAAGGTCTGGAGTACTATAGGCTATGATTTAAAAATATAAAAAGTAATATATTTTCAAAATAATTACTTTTCTGGACATTTTTCGCCTAGCTCTACATCACAGATTCAAGAGTTCATCAATGCCAATATATTAGCTGCGCGCCATCAGAGGATGACGTCTGAGAAATACTACTGATTTCATCGATGTCCAGAATTATTACGAAATTCATTGGAGTTTGAATAAGGTTATGTAATGTCCCCGTGTGAACATTTGAAAGAAAGCTGTAACTGCTGTAACTGAAGTGGTAAAGAATGTCAATGTCCATGCATTGCTCTTTGTCCGTGTTGTATACAAAATGGCAAGAGATCATTGTGAGTTTGAAAGTGTTTAATAATTGAGGTAGGTTCAGAGAATAAAAAGTACAATAATATAGAGTACAGAATATACAGTAATGTACAATGTACAATATATATGTATCGTATACAATCTAAAAAACGTCGTCTTCTACAGAAATTTGTGACAACTGAATTGTTTGACAAAACGAGTGTCACAATTGTCAAATCAGATTACAAATGCCAAGAGATGGACAGTCTACTAAAATTTTGAATCGTCTACTCAGAGGCAAGATCGACTTCCTGAAGTACTCATTCGCCCCATTGGAATAATACTGAAAGAAGGGGAGAAATATGAAAAATTCTCTAAGTAATAGGGCAGCTATTCATTAGGACTCTCAATTTGACTATTTACACAGTTCTTAGGTTCAAAATGATAAAATGGAAAATATGTATATGTTTTCAGTACATCCAGTAAAATTTTTTCTTCAATTTGCGAAGGAATTTTGAACAATGGTGGATCTAGGAATGATCATTTACGTATTAAGACTAATCTGTACAGTTGTTTGTCATATTAATTGCAGTTGTACTTTTCTCTTCTGTATGTGAAGAAGTTTAGTGCAGTGATTGGTAATTAAGCAATGATCGTTACAATATTAAGACTAATCTGTGCAGTTGTTTGCATGTCACTTGCTCCAAATGAATGAATTCATATATAATTCTCAATAAATAATTGAAAAAAAATTATCTAAAATATTTTGTCTAAGCAAATAAGAAAATCTGGGAGTCCTTTGTTTCTATTATTCAGTACGTATGTTCATATTGGTAAAATGGAAAATGTATGTTTTCAGTCCACCTATTAAAAGTATTTCTTCAATATTTGAAGGAGTTTTGAGCAGTGGTATGTAATTTAGAAATAATCATTTACATATTAAGACTAATCTGTTCAGTTTTTTGGCATATAAGTTGCAGTTGTACTTTTTTCTTCTATATGTGAAGAACTTTAGTGCTGTGGTTGGGATTTAAGCGATGATCATTTACATATTAAGACTAATCTGCGCTCTTTTTTGCATATATATGGTATGTACAAGTATGTACGTACGAGAAATTAAAAATACAAAAACAAGATTTTCTCGAAACGGCTCCAAATTTTTTCTTAAAATTTTTGCTAGGATTAGGGCCAAGTGTACCCTATACGAATATATTAACGGCATAATGCTCAGTTCTTTTGTTTTTTCAAAAATTACGAAAATGTAATTTTTTGGTATTGTCTCTCACGTCGGAAAAATTTACACTAGAGGCAATTTCTTTAATTTATTCGATTTATTAGAAGATGTGCTTTAAATAAAGGCAAATCAAGTTTCTCGAGAACGAAACAGTATGCTGTGAAATTGAGCTCTAAATTCCGCATTTTCAGAAACGATTTATTTATTTATTTATTTACGTCAAAAAAACAGTTAAAAACTGCGTATGACGGGCTATGGGGAAAAGTGAATTGTGTGCACATTTTCAAAATTCTGTGATCCCTACACTAAGTCATATACTACTTAAATTTTGAATTTTTGAAAGGGAGAAAAAAAAACAAAAACTCCCATGTAATAAAATCTATTTTCAAGGATAAACAAGCAATAAATTTTGAATTTTGAAAGGGAGAAAAAAAACAAAAAAACTCCCATGTAATAAAATCTATTTTCAAAGGATAAATAAGCAATAAATTTTGGCTCTTATTACTTCCTGCCGCGACAACATGGAAACGATAATTTGAATAATTGTATTTCCCACTGAATTCTAGAAGACGTGCACAGAAAATGAAGTTACATTTATGTCCAGAAGCAAAACAAGGGGCCATCTCAGCATTTGCTCAATGGATCAGGGAAACTGGACGAAAAACCTGATCGAGATGGGGGTCATTGACCCGGAAGCTGTGTTACAATAGTTGTTACAGGTTGTTTATACTCATTTATACAGTCCAAATGGTAATTAATGCATTATGTATCATTGTTAAAATTAATGTTACTTTTCTTGTGATGCTCAGTATAGTCTCTAATTGTATAGAAACAGTTATGCAACAGAAACGATTTCACTTTGGATTTAAACTTTTCTATCGAATTTCATCGTTTAATGTCATCTGGAAAAGTGTTGTAAAATAATGTATATGTATTGTATGTGAATTTTTTGTAATGAGCTGTTGATACTGTCACCTGATGAATATGATTTCTACGTCGAGTGTTATAGTAATAGACTTCAGCATTTTCTGAAAATATATTCCCGCCCTTAAGCAAGTCATTTTTTACAAAAACCACTGATTCGTAAATAAAAAGACACGGTAATGGTAGAATTCCTAGATTAATGAAGATAGGCTTACAAGAATCACGTGGGTGGGATTTGGTACAATTCTGTTTGTAAATCTAAAGTCTGGGAGCTATAAGATGTATTTCCCCAACGAATATTATGCCATATCTCAGGCGGGAATGAACATTCGCGAAGTATACACAGCTTAACAAGCAGTATGAAGGCTGACTGAATTTGCAAAGATTCTGAACGGCAACATAATGAACTTAATTTTGTAATTCATTCATTTAAATGGACGTTCCATTTAAGGTTTGACTGGTGAGAGACTTCAAATATTTATTTACGTATGAATGAAAGCCATTTTTACACTGTTCATTTTTCAATGGGCTTTAAAATTCATTTTATTTGAAATGGAAAACTGCATTAAAACCGTTTTTCTTTTCGTTTACTATTAATTTGTTATTTCGGAACCAATTTGAAACATCTGATATTGTACTATTTACGGTTTTGCTGTACAAGGGATGTTGTATCATCCGCAAAGAGAACCGTTCTTCCGTTTCGAATCGTGGAGGGCATATCGTTTACGTAAAGTAGGAACAGAATAGGGCCTAAAATCGATCCTTGAGGAACTCCACATGCAACAGGCAAAGAGTCGGAAAGGTGCGTACGTAATGTTCCATCATTCCAGTAAGGTATTTCAACTTTCTGAGATCGTTGTTTAAGGTACGAACATAACCAATCTAGAGCAATACCACGGATTCCATATGAAGGTAATTTGAAAGTAAAATGTCATGATCAATGATGTCAAAAGCTTTTGAGAGATCTAAAAATAATCCAATAGGTGCCTCGTTTTGATCTAATGATGAGGCGACATCTTTAAGAAAAGAAAATATAGCTGTTTCCGTTGATTTTGATTTTCTAAATCCATGTTGGCAATCTGAAAGTGCGTCGTGTTTAGTGAGAAAGGTTTCCATTCGTACGTAAAAAGTCTCTCTAATATTTTTGAAGAAACTGATAGAGGAGAGATGGGCCGATAATTTTGAATTTCATTTTTGTTGCCTTTTTTGAAGAGCGGCTTAATTTTAGCTGTTTTGAAAATATCTGGAAACGTTCCAGTGCATAAAGATGCATTAAATATGTGAGTTAACGGGTGTATAATGGCATACGCACATGTCTTTAACAAAGAATCTGGGAATTCATCTAAACCGGACGAATATTTATTTTTTAGTTTACCGATTATTTTGAGAATTTCATAGGAAGAAGTTTCGGAAACGAACATTGTGTCTAAAATTTTGGGTGCACTGTCTGTTTTTGAATTTTGTGCCTAAAGACCCTTAGTGAGATCGGCAGCAATTCTCGAAAATATTGGTTAAAGAGACTAGCCACTGTTGCCGGATCGTTGACATTTATATCGTTATATTTTAAAACAACATTCTCTACGGGTTTTCTAGTTGATTTGGTAGTATTTTTTATTATATTCCACATTGATTTTGTTTTATTATTTGAGTTCAAAATATCCTGATCGTTTTTCATGATTTTTGCCTGCCTTATGACTTTTCGTAACAATGTTTTGTATTTTTTAAAGTAGATAAGGAAATCTTGAGATACGTCATGACGTTTAGAAATGAAAGAAAGAATTCGCTTGTTTTTACAAGATGTCCTAATCCCTTGTGTTATCCAAGAATTGCTTTTCCGTGAAATATTTAATTTTCGTTTTTGAAGAGGAAAGCAAGTGTTAAAATGAATTGAAAGAGTTGAAAAAAAAGAATTATATTTCTCGTTTGTATCAACAGTATTATAAACCGCTTCCCATGACTCCTGCATCAAGTAGTCTATGAATAATTTAATTTTACTTTTAGTAAACAATCTAGTCATACGTGTATTATTTATTGTGTCAGTGATCGCATTTCTTATAATGGTAAGAATTTGTGCATCGTGGTCACTGTATCCTAAATCTTTTGTTTCAACTTCATAT
The DNA here is from genome assembly GCA_011170035.1 of Teleogryllus occipitalis. Classification (NCBI taxonomy): domain Eukaryota; kingdom Metazoa; phylum Arthropoda; class Insecta; order Orthoptera; family Gryllidae; genus Teleogryllus; species Teleogryllus occipitalis. The sequence goes on from BLKR01003146.1 coordinate 88,371, forward strand.
CGAGTAGTAGTTTTGTTAATTATAATTTGATCAATTGCCTTCATCGAATTTTGTGTGATTCGTGTAGGTACATTAATTGTAATGTCTAAATTGAAGGAATTAATTAAATTGAGAAACTTTTCTTTCTCGCAAGATTCGACCAGAAAATCAATGTTAAAATCTCCGCATACAACAATGGATTCAAAAGAGCGATTGCTGACTTTGTTAAGTGTTATCTCCAGGTTTTCTAAGAACAAAATATAATCTGCAGTTCTCTTTGTTGGAAGTCTGTAAATGCAAAGTATTATCACTTTTAGTGAAGTAAGATGTACAACAGAAATTTCGAAAATATTTTCAATGGAATACACATTTAATTCTGCCAAGGGGATAGAATCAATATTATTTCTAACGTAAATACAAGAACCACCATACGTAGGACCTTTATGCGATTCTCTCTCTCTACAATAAAAGCCTGCGAGGTAAAAGTTTGGAATTTGGAAAATGCTAAGTTCATTAGGAGATAACCAATGTTCTGTAAAGCAAAGAACGTCCGTTTGATTTAGATCGCTCTGTAGAGCTGCCTCGATAAACTCAGTTTTATTTGAAAGGGACTGAACATTATGGTGAAGAATGTTTATTTTTTGCAAGTACCTACACGAATGTTTTTCTGCTGCATCTGACTGTAGTTGCTATATATTTACTCCATTTTTACCTCGAGTGCGTGGTCGAAGGTTGTAGTGTGTCCGGGCAGTGACAGGTTGTGAGGAAGATGGGGCATCAGATGAAGACGAATTGGTAGTGGGAATGGGAGAAACGGGAGTAGGTTCAGAGGAAGAGGCAACAGGGTTCGAAATAAGGGTGGGGGTGGAGAACGTAAGGAAGGCGAAAGGGACGGATTTTTGGCAGGAGACTGCGTAGGACTGGAGTTGATGATGTATTGTGCAAGTTTGTTACCGACTGCATGTTTTCCAGCAAGGTTCATGTGAAGACCATGCCGGGTGAAGTGTTTTGCTGAGAGGAAATTCATTTCAAAAAGTGTGACATTTGTTTCTCTCAGCTGCAGTTTCAATTGTTGGTTTGCGTGCTTAATCTCGCTGCATAGTGTTGGTCTGTTGTACCAGAAGGGCAGAGTCGAGACTACAATGTTAGTATTTTGGGCGGCACATTGTAATTTGTTAACATGTTGTTCAGGTGTAAAGTTACCGCCCAAGTTAATGTCATTCTGCCCTCCTATGATAATGACTGTGTCCTGATTGGTCATTGTTTTCGTGTGGGTGTCCAATTCTGCAGTCACATCTGCAAACCTCCCGTTAGGTTTAAAAATAGATGAGACTGAGAAATTGGAGGGTAACTTCCTACTGAGAATGGAGGAAAGATGGCGGCCATGACTGTCAGCTAAAATAAGTACCTGTTTTTTAGGCTCAGTAGGAATGTCTTTGTTTTCAAGTGAGCTAGGATGCGCAGCTTTACGTGTTTTGGTTTTGACGCGCTTCCTAGCCTGTTTGCGTTGGTTTGTGCATGTATTTGTCGATGGTAGAGAAGGGTGGTGAGGATCAGGAAGGCGAGGAAAATCTGTTTCATAATCTAAAACACTAAATTTGTTTTGAGTTGTGACTGGATGCGGTGTCTGTGTCTTTTGTACAGTCACGGGTGTACGGTTGGTATTATTCGCAGTGTTGCCGACTTGTACCCAACCGTCTGTGTAGAGAACGACCTCTTCCAACCTTCGGATATGTTGATCTAAATTATTGTTTATGTGTGTGAAGGCTTTCAGAAGGTCGGCTTTGAGAGTGTAGAGAGTAAAGAGAGTAGAACGAACAGTAGCCATGTCACGAATGCGTTTTAATGTACGTGATAAAAATTGAAATAAATACAAGAAAACCCAGATAAGAGCAACAAAAACCTAGCTTTGTATTTTAAAAGTGTTAAATTGATGTGTATTAAATAAGTTAAAAATCAAGATTCAATGCAAAAACTAGAAGGTATGCTACGCACAATTCTAATGGAGAAATTTACGAAATTACTTACGAAATTTGGCAATGTGGCTACGTAGAATTTCGTCAACTTAAGCTGCAACTGTTTAATACAATCAGTAGATTATACGTTACCGTAATTAGATAAAAGATAATATCTGAAAGTTTGTCTTCAATATATAGAATAAGATTTGAAACAAATTCACTTTGATACACTGTCCTCGTAACGTTCAAAAATTCGTTTAAAATTCGTAATCTGTTTGTCTTGGTTATAGCCAAAAAATCAGTTGAAATTATATTCTCAGATAACCTGCAACAAGTAATAAAAGCACTTAAAACACACTAGGCACTGTCAAATCGCTGAAAGTAGTAGATATTCACAAAAAATGAAGAGCACAACCAGATGCGTCCGTCTCGTAAGATGGCGTCAACCAGTCTCCGATCAAACGCCTTTTTCTCAAAAATGACTGCAGATTTTCTCTTCCAATTTTTCAGATGGATAATGCTAATTGCACTGTTTAATATGACGTAAAGTTGATTTAGCTGCGTACTTTTTTTTCAAATATTACGCAAATGTCATTTTTTTGAAATATTTCTCACGCCATTAATATGCACATTTCCAGCAATTTGTATACATTATTGTATTTGATAGTTAATGTTCTTCAAATGACATTAAAGGAAGATTTTCGAAAACTGAATAGATTTCTGTGAAACATTGATTAAATTTCGCATTTACAGTAAGACAACGTTATTTCCTTGAAGTCGGCCCCAGATTTTTCAATGAAAATTGCTATTTAGTACAAGGTTTTAGTCTTCTTTAATATCCTTAAATAATATTACTGTTCTACTATTTGGAAACCGATAAGTTGATAAAATTTCAAAGAAAGGGGAAACTTTCAAAAAAATTTACTTTGGGCGGCGATAGAAGGCAAGAAGACAGAGTCGAGACTACAGTTCCAGCCCATACCAAGGAATTTGGAAAACTTTACTACGAGAAAGTATGTGCCAATCTATAGCACCTCTAATTACTTTCTCGTATACATACGTATATACGGAGTAATATTCGTAGTAGAGAGAAAATTATGTAATGTTGCGTTGAAAAGAACGCCGTTTTTCCGAGGTAAAAATTCATTGACAGGCTCTGGTGGCGAGAAAGTGCATAAAACTAATTGCTAAAGTAAGAAAAAAATCTTCTAACACGTGGAATAGCCACAACTCCTGTTTTGTGGGGAATTAATGCCGAAAAACCAATTGGAAGCAAAACGTCCGTCCGTCCGTCTGTCGTATGTGAACAAACGTAGCGCCTAAACCACACGTATGACCTTTTGAGAAACATTCTTTGACGTTTTCGGGTTCTTAACATGTAGCTCCACAGACATTTTCCAAATTTTCTCAAAAAAACCGCTCCACATTTTTTCTTTAAATTTCTTTAATGAATGGAGTAAAATACACTTATAAAGATGGCATAGATCTGATTGACACGATTAACTCTGTTTTTCGAAAATTCAAAAAGTTTGTACTTTTTTCGACGTCTTCCTACAACTATAAATTTGAATACAGAGAGTTTTCCTTTAATTGGATTTTTTGTACATAATTAGTTCGTTCATTAAAGTCATATACATTTTTTGGAAAATTTTACTAGTTTTCGCGCAATAATGCGTGCAATATTTGCAATTTAAAAAATAAAAAAAGATTTTCTCAAAAATGGCTACAAATTTTTTCTTAAGTTTTTGGTGTGAATAGTGCCAAACGAACTCCATACGATGACTTTTCTTTAAATTTTTGATTGGTCTAATCCCAAATGTACCCTAAACGATGACACTAACACAATTTTGCTCTTATTATTTTTTTCAAAAATTACAAAAATGTAATTTTTTGACTTGTTTGTCATATCGGTAATATGTACAATTAAGTCGAATTCTTCATTCTAATATATTTATGAGTACATGAGCTTTAAATAATGTCAAATAAACTTTCTCGAAAACAACAGTTTTCTGTAAAAATGAGCTCCAAATTCTGCATTTTCAAAAACAATCACACGAAATTTTCTCAAAATTTATTCAAAATTTCTTTCTTCAAACTTTTCCACCGGATAGGGACAATGGCACTGTTTAATATTATGTGAAGTTAATTTTAGTGTTTTCTTTGTTTTGTTTTGTTTTTAAAAAATTACAGAAATATAATTTTTTTGAAATATCTCTCATGCCCGTAAAATGCACGTTTTCATTGATTTGTGTATATAATTACTTTTGTGAGTGGAAGTGTTTCAAATGTAGTTTTTCGAAAACTAATAGATTCTTGTGAAAAATAGATTCAAATATTACATTTACTGCAATGTTTAATCGCCATTTTCTTAAAAACGGCTTCAAATTTTTCAATGAAAAATTATATTTAGGACGAAGTTTTACTCGTCTTTAATATTCTTGAAGTATTTCGGTTTTCTATTAGGGAAGCAAAAAGGTAAGAAAATGTCACGAAAATGTACTTTCCGTGACGATAGATCTGTCCGTCTGTCTGTTCCTCCGTCTGTCCGTCCGTCTTTCCGTCCGTCTTTCTGTCCGTCTGACCGTCTGTCCGTCTGTCCGGCTGTGTGTACGTCCGTCCGTCCTTCCGTCATGTGACATTTTTTCCATTTTACGGTTAACTTTGAATTTTCGAAAATTTCAAAATTTTTTTGAATTTTTTTCTTTTTTGAAAATTTGAAAATTTTTTTCGGCGTCTTTCTAAAACTACAAAATTAAAAATGGAGATTTTTTCTTAAATGAAGTTTGTTGGTCATTATTAGTTCTTTTAATAAATTAATGTAAATATTTTTGAAAATTTTAGTAGTTTTCTTGCAGTATGACGTTAAATATTTGCAATTTTAAAAAATTACAACAAGAACATTTTCTCAAAACGACTCCATGTTTTTTCTTTAAATGTTTGGAGTGGATAGTGCCGAACGAACTCCGTACGATGACATAAATGCTAGAGCAATAGCTCTATTCTCTTGTTTTCTCAAAAACTACAAAAAAGGATTTTTTTTGAGTTTCTCTCACGTCGGTAATATTTAAATTAGAGGCAATTTCTTCATGTTATTGTATTTATAAATACATTATCTTTAAATAATGTCAATTAAAATTTCTCGAAAACTAAACAGATTTTTTGTTAAAATGAGTTCGACATTCCGCTTTTTCCGAAACGCTCAATCGCCGTTTCTTCAAAAATGGCTCCATTTTTTCTTCAAAAGTTTTGGACGGATCGTGGTAAAACTCGTAGCATTGTTTAATATGACGTAAAGGTAATTTTGGGGCATTCATTTATTTCTTTAAAATTACACAAATGTAATATTTTTCAATAGCTCTCATGCTGTGAATATGCACATTTCAATAGATTTGTATACATTATTTAATTAGTGAGTTGATGTTCTTCAAATTTCTGTTAATGTAGTTTTTCGAAAACTCAATAGATTCCTGTGAAAAAGATTAAATTTTGCATTTACAGTAAAACCTAACGTTTTTTTTTTCTTAAAGACGGCTCCAAGTTTTTCAATGAAAATTGGTATTTAGGACAAGGTTTTAGTCTTCTTTAATATTCTTCAAACAATACTTCTGCAATATTACTGTTCTACTATTTGGAAACCGAAAAGTTGATGAAATTTCAAAGAAGGGGAAAAATTTCAAAAAATGTACTTTGCGTGGCGATAGATGGCAGCACGCAAGAAGGAAAGGCAAGACTGTTCAGTACTAACCACACCGTAGTAATTTACTACGACAAAGTCTGTGCCATTCTGTAGCACCTCTAGTTTTGAAAATCAAATACAACAAAATTACTTTTATGTTATTAGGTTGTTGAAACGTTTGAGACCATTTTCACAAAAAACAATTGCGTTTTTGAGAAACTTTATTAGACATCATGTGAAACACTTGTACTCGCCAATGCAATTATGTATACAAATTGCTGGTGGTGAGGACATATAAAGGACATGGGATAAATATCACAATTACATTAGTGTAATTTTTGAAGAAAAAATACAAGAAAGCAAAATAGCGAGTTTTGTCATTTTATACTCTGGATTTATCACTATTCGCACATAAAGTTCGTCACGCCGCAATTCATGTGGCCTTACAGGACACACGTATCACACGTATCACTAGGCCGATGGTCTCCTATCCCCAGCGACGGAACTCCGAATTTTGACCATCTAGCGTCATCTAGCCTTCCCGTCGCCGCTGTGTCTTGGGCGAGTCTTGACTGTGCGATGAATATCCATGGCCCTGCCATGAATGAAATATCGCTCGCTGGCAGCACACAAAGACCGCTGACACATTTTTCCAAAAATGATGCCAGAGATGACGATAGGAGGGCCTATAATACGGCCCGTTAGAGTGATATCAGAGAGACGACCAAGTGGTCGAGGGCTTGGCCGGAGCTGGAGGAGACAGTGGACCAAGATGTAAGAGAGTCGAAGGCATGAGCTGTGACAGCAGAGAAGCCAGGATGACAGGAAGAGAGAGAGAAAGCACGAGAGAGAGAAGGAGAGGGAGAAAGTAAGAGAGGGAGAGAAAGCAAGAGAGAGAAAGAGAGGGAGAGGGCAAGAGAGAGAGAAAGCAAGACAGAGAACGAGAGGGAGAAAGCAAAAGAGAAAGCGAGAGGGAGAGAGAGAGAGAGAGAGAGAAGCATCAACTGGTTACCGTAGTGCCTCTGACCGCGAGTTTCTAGGTTCGAGTCCCAAAAGTGGCGTGATTTGCGACACTAGCTGGACAGTTAGGTCGAGTTCGGTCGCTGTCTGGAGGAGAACTCAAGCGGCTCGCTGCTCTGATTGGTAGTTCTCCGTGGTTTCACCGATCAACAACAGGCGATTGCCGGAGCAGTATCTAACAAACGGACAACGACGGATCGTGTGCGATCTTTCCTTCCTCTTACTTGTCCGATCCCAGTCGGGCTTGTCCCGACTGGGGCGGGGCGCGGCTAGTGAGAGATTCCTGGTTGGGAAAAACCCGTTAGCCGACGGTAAGTTGGCGCCGGAACTCACTATTGAGCGGTGGAATATCACAGCCACTACTCGAGAAAAACATGCACTACACTTACGGAACGAATGGCCTTAGCCGTTGACGCGTCTGAATCACTAATCAATCAAATAACACACCCCTTGTGAAAGGTGAAAGGTGTTTTCCTTTGAGTCTTTCTGATGAAAAAAATTCTTCATTAGCATCCTCTATAATGGTAATGTGTCACAAAGTTTGGGGCACCAACAATTCCAAAAATTACATAATATTCAAATCTATTACAGAAAAATGAAATTATCGTCAATATTTTCCAGAACCAGAGACCATATAGAGTTCAAGATAAAAATTGTGTGTAGACTTAAATTTTAATGATTGCAACGCAGCTTACATAGGCCCCACTGGTAGGAAACTTATACATAAAGTCAATGAACATATTTGAGCTTGGAAACAACACCTAGAAAAGTCAACATTTACCTCACACATTATTAACATAACCCTGTTTTGACCCAAACAAACACGTAATATTCTGCATATTCAAAATAAAGGACCTAAATCATTCTAGAAAATTTAGAAATTACCAAATTATTAGAAAATCGTACAATGGTTTGCCTAAATGAAGAGGTACATGCAGAATCAGCTGCTGCCAAACTGGGCGCGCAGACCATGTCCAGGTGACTGCATAGGCGCAGAAGGTTGCACATATGCATAAACGATGAGTTATTGTTGGATATATGAGTGAATAAGAGAATTTGTTTGTTTATATTTTATGTGTTTGACAGTAAATATTATATGTTTTGTAGATCCATGATAAAATAAGAAAAGATTTTCCATTAAAAGAACAGTAGTCATTATTGCACTACAGCATTAGGTTGAAATTTAGTGTTCTTATTTAAAAAGAAAAATATTTACTAGATATAGCCCTAAATTTAATTTCCCTCGTATCAATAGTTTTGATCATTCTATCAACCGTAATCTCGTACGAGCTGTGGATTTTCAAGCCCACGAATTAAATTAAGTTTTATAGAGAAGCACTGAGATCAAATAGTAATCTAGCAAGCACAGGTTAATCTGTAATTGTTGTGTGCAAAAATTAACAACTAAGCTATCCAATAAAAGTTTGAGATAAATATGAAATTACTACATAGAATTTATTAAAATTAAATAAAGAGAAAAGGAAATAAAGAGGAGAATTTCAATATGAAAAATTCATATTATTAATTTTTAATTTCTCAGACACTAATTACGTATATTAAAGAAAGCAGTATGATGCTGCAAGGATGTGTGCGATTTTTTTCGACAGGAAAATTCGTTGTGAGTTCATACAGGTATATTTCTTTATTCGATGTGAAGTAAATGACTTTCTCAAGTACATTGTGTAGTCAGAAATCACGTTTTGGGAGTTCTTGATACGGAAAAAGTGGTTTTCGACAATGTGTTTGTCTACCCGTCCGTATGTTGGTTCTGCCCATTTCTCATTCCATTCGTCTGAATCAGTCTCTAGTTTTTGTCTAGTTCGTCTGTCAATCCGTCCGTTTGTCTGCTTGTCCATCCATCTGTCCGTTCGTGTGTTTATCGGCCCATTTGTCCGTTCGTCCGTCTCTCCACAAGTCGTCTACTACACTAGCGTGCAATTTGTTCTCGGGACTTTCACCGAAATTCATCTTCAATCAGTCTGGCTGATGTTGCAGTCTCTAGACTTTAAAGCGGATATTGTAATTGAGGTATAGTACGTGACTCAACAACATTTTGTAAAAAATTGTCCAGTCCAGTTTTTGTTGTTAAAATTTTTGCTTCAAGAAAGCTTTCAAAACAGTCATCAAACGATCCTTATATCAATAACTTCTCAAATTTTGTGTATATTGCAAATAATAAAAATGTGTAAGACTCTATCTCCCAATATGTCTTCGAAGATTGACATTTTTTGCGTAAACGATAGAAATGTTCTATTTTTTATAAAGTTTGTGAAATTGAATCGTTTATTTCAGAAATCCGTCAAGCGCCAAAAATTTAAAAAACGCGTTAGCCACAGGATATTGTTCTATGAGGATATCCACATCATTTAGTACAGAAATCAGCTATTTGCAACTCTTGCAATGTAGTGTGAAATTCCCTAAAAGTCGTGTTTAGAACAAAAACCCGTCATGGGACGTCGTTTGACGGGTTTCTGCTCAAACCCAAAAGGAAATTTTCTTTTAACCTGAAGTGGTCGCATGCAGACAACCACGAGAATCAGAATGTCACATGTAATTCAAGCTACATGAAAGGTTATCAGCACCACCTCAGCTGTCTGTTAAGTTACATATTCGGGACGGGAAATTTTCTAAGAAAGGTACAGGAACTGTTTTCGTGAGCTCTATCAACGCTTCTAAAAGTAGTGAGATTGTTGTTCGCAGGTTGTAAGTAGCATCTGTGTAGAGTGGCGTTTTGAAGTTTCTTTTGCTAGTAAGTTGATTTTGCTATGATTAGTGAGTAAGAAAAAGTGATTTTTTGTGAGAACATGTCGAGTTCTGACTATGAACCTGTACGGAAAAAGAGACGCGGAGAACTTGTCAGCGTAATATCATGCAATGCCAGGGTGAAAGGCGAGGCATGTTTCGTACACTGGTAAGAAAGTAGATCTAAAAACAAAGCCGGTAGGCATTTCATGTAAATGCAATATTAAATGTTTTGCGTATATTAATAAAAAAGGTAATAAACAAGGCGTTGAATTATTTTTATTCTCTAAAGAATAAAAACATTCATGACACATGTGTTAAAATTTGATAGGGGCCAAAGACATTCGACGAAGACGAAAGAACCAGAACCCAGAAGATGAACTATGTCATGAGGAAGATCTTTCGGAATTTGAGGATGACAATAACCCTTCAATATCGAATAAGAAAAATCATTCATATGTTTATCACTTAAAGATAAACGGTATATTACAACCAGTTTGCAGAAATGTTTTTCTCGAAATTCATGACATCACGATACATTTTTTCCAAAACTGATGTTGCGATGCAATCCAAAATGAATGTTTGCGTCGGGGATGGTGTAACGGCTAGCGTATCGGGTTCTTATACCGAAGTTTGCGGGTTCAAACCCGATAGAAGCTGTGGATTTTTAAGGTGAAAAAATCCTTTGTAGGGGAAGTAAAGCCGGCTGTTCATTTTTAGTAGATTTACTGCATGTAAAAGATCCTCAAGCCTAAATGAAGCCTCTGAGCTAGATTCAAAGTGCCTGTTTCGTCGCCCCAGTAATACCTTCTTTCTCCCCTAGTGGGTGAAAAGAGCGTAACCAAATTTGCGTGGTCAGGCGGAAGAGCAAGGCCCCATGGCCTGAGTCTCGCCACGTAAAATAAGGCATTCATTTATTCATGTTCGTCCGTCGATCAGGCTGGACTCATATCATGCTATTTTCAAAGTCATTCTTGGTATTTAGGGGGTACTTGCAAGAAGAATCTGGAACAATTTCAAAATTTTCACAAAAACTGCTTCAATTCTTTTATCTAAATTTTAACACTTGATTTTCGAAAATTTCAAAAGTGTGAAATTCTTTCGGCGTCTTCCTAAACTTCAAAATTGAAGAAACAGGTTTTTCCTTCAATAATATTTGTTCCATTTAATTAAGTTCTTTCATTAAAGTCATGTAAATTTTTTTGGAAAATATTACTAGTTTTCGCGCAAAATTGCGTTAAAATGTACAATATAAAAAATATCAAAAACAACAATTTAAAACGTTTCTAAAGATTTTCTTCAAATATGTGCTTGGGTTAGTGCTAATTAGACTGCGTAGACAACATAAAAGACATCTTTCTTTATTGTTTTATTTCAAAAAAATATTTATTAATTTTATTTATATTGATATAAACTGAATATATTGATGATTTATCCCAACGTAATCCGTTCCGAATTTGTATAAATGAGCGCCAGGAAAAGATTACGCTAATACTATTATACACGTCAACCTTCAACTCTAATTATAATAAATTAGTTTCCGGCTACCTGGGTTTCATAGAAATAATCACTATTGTATGCTAATAGATGATTATCCGATCTGCCATCTATACAGAGTGGTCGAGGAACCTGAAAAGCAAATATAGTTCTATCTTGCTACTTCGTTGCTAGAATTGGCTCAATGAGAATCATGTATTCATTTCACAAAACATGGAAATTTTTGAAACAATTTTGGTATTTTTATAATTTTACCCAATATGAAAAAGAACCTTGGTCATGACCGGTTCCAAACTTATAATGTATTCGTCTTCGCGCGGTTTTGGACCATCTTTATTAATCTCCGACGTCGCCGTCCTCAGATCCAGATACCATCCTCTCTCTCTTCTTTTCTCGGAAGCACACTTCAATCACCGTTCATCAGATCAATAAACTATCTGCTGCTAGCATTCCAGTCCAATTACTGATAACTTCGCCTAAGCCCTGAATGTCCTTCTAACTCGTTTGCTTGAAATATTTTAAGTTTTACTGTCACACTTAGTAATCAAATTCGATGTTCTCTCAATATCTATTCCCCAGTAGATGCTTACAAGTCCCCAAAAAACTCCTAACATTAATTGGAGCACGATCCGTTCAAGACACGGCATCAGTCAGAATGAATGCCTCTCGTATTCTCTCAGCCCTGCAAAGCTCAGTCCATTTTTTTTGTTTATTTTCAGATAACACTTGAAGTACTTTCGTACCTAGCCAATCCCTAAATTTCTTGCAAAACGAACTAGCCGTCTTCACGACTGTCACTGCTTTTTCGGCCAATCCCTGAATTCTATACAAAATGAACTATCCGTCTCCGCGATTGTCACTTCATGAAGATGTTGACCTTGACGACGGCTCGCTTACCATTGCTATGCTAGCATATTAACATATATTTATACCCTATAATTTACGCCATTTATAATAAATATTGTACCATATTCAGTCACATATTGGTATGTCACAATATTACGTCAAAATCAGTTAAAACTGGGTATGACTTGCTATGAGGAGAAGTGATTTCTGTGCACATTTTAAAAATTCTGTGATCCCTACACTAAGTCATATACTACATGAATTTTGAACTAAAGAAAAAAAATTCATGTAATAAAATTTATTTTCATGAATAAATAACCAATAACTTTTAGGCTCTTATTCATAACGTCCTTCGTCAAAGAATATTACTTCCTGTCGACACAACATGGAAACTATAATTTGAATAACTATATTTCCCAATGAATTCTAAAAGACCTGCACAGATAATGAAGTTACATTTATGACCAGAAGCAACACAAGGGGCTATCTCAGAATTTGCTCAATGGATCAGGGAAACTGGACGAATAACCTGATCGAGATGGGGGTCATTGACCCGGAGGCTGCAGTACAATACTTGTTGCAGGTTGTTTATACACATTTATACAGTCCAAATGGTAAATAATGCATTCAGTATCATTGTTAAAATTGATGTTACTTTCCTTGTGACGCTCCGTAGAGTCTCTAATTGTATAGAAACAGTTATGCAGCTGAAACGAATTCATTTTGGATATATAAAAAATATGTAATATAATTAGAATCGTTATTTTTTAAAATATCTTTCTTAATATTTACATGGCCACTACTTTGCGTTCATTATTTTATTTGTGTTTAGGAGTGCTTCATATTATATCCCGTTAAGTTTCTCGAAAATTCAGAAGATATTCTGGTAAGGGAGATTCTAATTTCGCATTTACAGAAATCATTAAACGACATTTTGTCGTAAAGGTCTGCAAATTTTTCAACGAATATTTGCATATAAGGCGAAGTTTTACTCTACTTATATATTTTGAATCTTATGTTTCAGTTCTACCACTAAGAAACCGAAAAATTGAGAAGTGGTTGGGGAAAGGTAATTTTGGCGGCGATAAGAGGGACTGGGATGGGGGTGAGAAAAAAAGCGAAGCTATCTCAGACTAAAGAAATTAGAAAACTAACTAGTACGAAAAAGTCTGTCATATCTTAATATTTATCGTAACAGATCAGAAAAATCTGTATGATTCGTATGGAATAGAAGAATAATTTACGTCATTCACTTCTTGCAGGTAATATCTTTTTTCTTGCCATTATAATTCTTCCAAGATGTCGCAAAATCCTATAATTTATAGATGGGATAATTCATTTTATGGTAGAAATTTTATTGTGAATTATTAGAAGAATGATCTCATTTGTGACATCTGATGTTGCAATTAAAAATAATGTCATTAAAGCGTGAAATTGAATGTAAGTAGAAGAATTACTCGTGGATAAAATATCGACTCTAATAAACGGACCATTTGTTTTAAAAGTGCACTACTCTACAGTACATCAGTCTTAAACAATAATGACTGCTATTGCTGCGAAATGTCACCGCCATTTTCACGGTGCCTCTGCCAGTGTGACGTCACGAGCAGGCCCTGGCGCATGCGCTATAAACGCTCCGCGCGGCGCCTTGCTCCTCCAGTGGGGACCGAAGCAAGGAGCGATGAAGCTGCTGGCCATCGTGGTGACTGCGTGGGTGGGCGTTTGCGCCGCCAGAAATTTCCAGCAGTCTCCGGGCGTCGGCGCCGGCGGATACCCGCCGCAGGGGAACTCGCGCTGGAGTGAGATGCCGGACACGTACTACCCTGGCGTCAACTTCCCGCACTACCTCGAACGCTTCGACAACGTTTTGGGACCCAATATTCACAGCTCATACCCCCCCAGTGGCGCTTCACCTTACGGACGCGTAAAGGGACCCAGTGCCCAGGGCGGCGAGAACAGGGTTTATGATCCTTTCTGGCCCTTCCAAGAGATAGGACCTTTTATGTCCGCTCGGAACAAGAAGGCTTATGGCGCTCAGCGCTCAAAAGGTTACACTTCATCCACAAAGCAAATTTGCCCTTATTATGTGTGCCCCCCACGCACACAATATCCTTCCCAACTTCAAGAGCCCCTTAACCCCGTAGCCACTCCTGAGCAACAGCAAGTTGGTCCTTCCTTAGACCTTGGTCAGCAAGATCTCGCTCCTCTACAACAACAGTCCCAGTATCCCATTGACGCACTTGGTCAGCAGGGCATTTCTCCCACTCGGAGCAAGAATGCTCAGTTCTCATATCCTTACGGCGCCCAGCACCCACAGGGTCACACTCCATCCACGAAGCAAATTTGCCCTTATTATGTGTGCCCCCCACGCACACACAATCCTTCCCAATTTCAAGATCCCCTAAACCCCGTAGCCTCTCCTGACCAACAGCAAGTCGATCCTTCCTTAGGACAACAGCTCTACAACCCTGTAGACGCACGTGGACAGCAGGGAATAAGTCCTTTCCAACAACAACAACAACAACAACAACAACTTCAACAACAACAACTACAACAACAACAACAACTACAACAACAACAACAACAACAGGCTTATAACCCCATGAACGGACTTGGTCATCAGGACGTCGGTCGTTCCCTACAACAACAGCAATACAACCCCATGGGCGCACTTGGTCAGCAGGGAGTTGCTCCTTTCCAACAACAACAGCACTACAACCCCATGGGCGCATTTGGTCAGCAGGGAATTGTTCCTTCCCAACAGCAACAGCACTACAACCCCATGGGCGCATTTAGTCAGCAGGGCGTTCCTTCCATAGGACAACAGCTGTACAACCATAACGCCTTTTAGGATCGCAAGTGGCGCTCTTAAGCATATGTATTTTCCCTGAAGGACGATGAGATGCAAGTGACTGGCAAAGGCCGCGCAACTGCACAAATCCAGGTATGCATTTTTCTTTTTGATTCAGCTGAGAGCGGAATGTTCTTTTGGAGAGATGTTAAAAAAGCATTTGAAAGAACAATCAAGAGTAATTAGGCGGAGATGTAGATAAAAGCGTTGTTAGAAAATATTGAAGAAATAAGAAGAAATAAAAGAGGTCATCTTCGTCAACATACTAGCTTTATTAAGATAGCCGGCTTTCGACGGCTTTGCCGTCATCGTCAGTCTATAAGATACAGAAAGATATAACAAAATTATAAATAAATACACAATAAGATAGAAAATTAAATTACAATTAATGGATACATCAAAATTAACATAAAAAATAAAAGGATAATCGATATACGATTGCAAAAGATAAGGAACATATAGCAGATAAAATTGCAAAAATGAATTGCGACGGGAGGGGGGGATTAATACAGATAATAGCAGTTCAAATTTCAGATTATAAATATATGTGAAGAGAACCAAAATTAATATCTATCTATCTATCTATCTATATATATATATATATATATATATATATATATATATATATATATATATATATATATATATATATATATACAATAAATGGGGGATAGTAATAATAATTAATATCAAATGTTATTACAAATATGGGGGGGGGAAATTGAATAATAAGTTGAGCCGCTTTGCTTACCTCGCTGCTTTCGGCAAAAGTCGGTCGACTGTGCCCAGAGGAAACGTGACACGGGGTTTTTATTGCTTTCGGGAGATCCGGCGAGGGGTCGGAGGAGGTCTGTTTAGTGTTTTCTTAGGAGGCGGGGGAGTCAGTTGGTGAGGTCGGGGTGTGTAAAATTATTAGTAGAGGGGACAGAGGGAAATTAGTTTGTTCATTGAGAAGGGCCTCAGATTTCTGCTTGGCTTGAAATATGTGAAAGATTTCTAAAGCGCTTCTGTTCCAGAATTTATTTTCTATTTCAAGAATTTTAATGTCTGAATCTGGGCGGAAAGTGTGGCCTGCGTTAATAAGATGTGTAGCAAAGTGCGATTTGTTTGTATTGTGTTTCCATGCATGTAAATGTTCTTTAACTCTGGCATTGAAGCTTCTACCTGTTTGGCCGATGTATTTAGCCTCGCAATTGTGGCAGTGGAGTTCATAAACTCCTGATTTCGCCATGAGTGGGGTGGTGTTGTGAGGTGAGAGTAGGTGTTTGAGGGATTTGTGTGTGGTAAAGGAAACGTGAAAATTGTATTTGTGAAGAATATGGGCTACCTTCTGCGATATTTTTCCAAAGAACGGAATAGAAATAAATTTTGATGGTTTCTGGGTGAATGGAGTGAGGCTTGTATACGTTTTGAGTTTTTTCTTATTTAATTTGCGGCGTAGTATGTTGTCAACGAGAGTAGTACTGTATCCATTGGCGGTAGCTATGTATTTAATGGTGCGTGTTTCTTTTTGAAAATTGTCTTGTGATAAGGGAAGGCTGACAAGTCTGTGAATCATGGCATGGAAAGCTGCGTGTTTGTGGGCAGATGGATGTTGGGATGTGTTGTGGATGACAGTGTCTGTGTGTGTGGGTTTTCTAAAAACATTGAAGATGTGTTTATTATCCAACCTAGAGATGGTTAGGTCTAAGAAATTAATTGATTGGTTTTCATTTTCTAGTTCTTTAGTGAAATTTATGGATGGGTGTCTGGAGTTAAGGAACTCGACAAAGATGTCGAGTTGTCTTGTTGTACCTGTCCATAGAGCTAAGATGTCATCGACGTAGCGGTACCAGTACGTTAAATTTTGAAGAAGGGGATGTTGTGTTTCAAACAAGAGTGTTTCAAAATTGTCCATGAACATGTCTGCAAGAAGTGGTGACAGTGGTGATCCCATCGGAAGACCAGAATTTTGTTTGTAGAAAGAGTTATTAAACATAAAGTAGTTAGTGTCCATGCAGAGTGAGATCAGATTATACATTTCTGTTCGTATTGGTACGGGGCATGTAGCTTTGTCCAGGATATTTTGTAAAATTAATTTACAATCTTGAGTCGGGGTGCTAGGGAATAAATTTGTAACGTCAAAGGATATCAGTTTGGCATTGGCCGGTATGTATATGTCTTGAAGTTTGGTCACAAGTTCCAAACTGTTCTTGATGGTATGGACGGGTTTAAAACGTACGTGTTCATGAAAGAGGTTGTTGAGTCTGTGAGCGAGTCTGTGGGTAATAGTGTTGGTGTAGGAAACAACAGGCCTAATAGGTATGTTTTCTTTGTGGATTTTAGGGAGGCCGTAGAGGCGAGGGGGGGCGGGATTAGAGGGAATAAAATATCTGGATTTAGTGAATAGGGCGGGGGAGTCCTTGAGTTCTGTTCTCAGCTTAACAAGAAGTTTACTCGTAGGGTCCTTAGGAATTTGTTCAATGTTCTCATCATTCAGGAAATCATCTATTTTGTCATTGTAGTCTTGGGTGTTGAGTATGACGACCGTGTTCCCTTTGTCAGCTTTTGTAATGGTCAAGTTGTTTTCCGTGGCTTTCTTGAGAAGCTGTTTGGCAGTAGTAATTTCATGGTGTGTGTTTTTGATGTGACCGGCTTCGGTTTTTTCCCGGGAAAGAGCGCTGGCAATATCATATTTAGTTTGGAGCATGTTGTTAGAAGAAGGAATGCTTGTGTCTGTTTGAATGCATAATTGTTTAAGTTTAGTGCCACTGAACTGAGAAGGAGGACAATGCTTGAGGCCTTTTTCTAGAAGTGAATGTTCGTTATTGGATAGTGTTGTCGAAGAAAGGTTAATTACTTTGGGATGGAAGACTGGATCGCCGTTAGGTGACGGACGGGGTGGGTGGGCCGGTGCAGCGCGAGAAGCAAGTCGGCTCAACTTACGTGTTTGCACGACTTTCTTCTTTTCTCCAAGAGCGAAGACACGTTCTCGAATGCAGCTGTCGAGGGTAGACCACTCTGCGGGGTGTAGTCGTGATGCCAACTCCCCTCGAATCCAATAGAGATCCAGAGACACTTTGTCCCTCGCCGAATACCATTTTTGGATCTCGAGTTTCAGCAACGTTGATTTGGCTGCATCCACAGCTTTAGAGGCGGCCTTAGTGTGAAGATTTGTCGAAACTTTGATGAAATCCGGCACGATATGCATTTTTGCGCATTTTGAAAGGAACCAGATATTCAGTCCGTAGAAAGTGAATTTTTTGGAGAGAGAGAAGAGAGAGTTCATCAGAATCGCTAGATTTGCGTCCATGAATTGTGGGAATTCTGATTGGGTGTTGTTGACGTTCTTATAAGAAGAAATAAAAGAGGTCATCTTCGTCAACATACTAGCTTTATTAAGATAGCCGGCTTTCGACGGCTTTGCCGTCATCGTCAGTCTATAAGATACAGAAAGATATAACAAAATTATAAAATTATTGTGTATTTATTTATAATTTTGTTATATCTTTCTGTATCTTATAGACTGACGATGACGGCAAAGCGTCAAAGAAAGCCGGCTATCTTAACAAATTAGTATGTTGACGAAGATGACCTCTTTTATTTCTTCTTATAAAATAATAATCTAAATCTACTGCAAGGAGAATTATTATAACTTTAATGACTTAACCAATACTAATGATTTTGTGTCAAATCATTTACAGAGTTGCCAGATGGCCTGGAAACTATATTTTCCAAAGGTTGTAAAACAATTCCCCGAATTGTCCAGTTAAAAAATTATACAACGCTGATTTGAACGTATCTACGCAAATAAAATGTTTTATAACAAGGAGCCGCTTTAAATTTTTTCCACTCTCTACACATTTTTTTAAACACTACTCCTGACCCCCCTGCGGGCACGTCTATATAATTAATAATGTACAAAGAATGATACGATGATGCT
This sequence comes from Teleogryllus occipitalis, assembly GCA_011170035.1. NCBI lineage: Eukaryota > Metazoa > Arthropoda > Insecta > Orthoptera > Gryllidae > Teleogryllus > Teleogryllus occipitalis. The sequence continues at coordinate 106,862 of BLKR01003146.1, forward strand.
GACGGAAGTTATGAAAGATGGAGACCGCTAGCAGACCCACTCAGTTCTTTTCGCCTTTTCTGTTTGTTGCCTGGCTGCAGGCAGTTTTCTCTCTGTAGCTATGAACTGGCAGCTTTTAGATGGATGTATCAAAAGTTTCGACGCCTTGGGGCGAATACTTTCTTGCGGCTGAAAAGAATATGCAAACGATTTTGTAACAACAAAATGTCATACAAAACTTTAAATATCGAAGAACAGCTTATTTTCAGGAAACCGCAAGCAAATTTCAACCACTCTGCACAGAAATCAAGTGAGTTTTTTACTAATATTGACAGTAATAGTCGAAATACTTTTTGAATAACATATTCGTATTCGAATCTTCCACAATAACCGAAGAACAAAGTCGAGAATGAGAAATTGTAATAAAAAAAGCTAATGTAATTGTGTATTACAATGTTTCCCGTTCCAAATTGCTATAGGCCTAAAACGTCTTGTTTTTAAAATCTTGAAGACTTGACACTTCATGAAACTGAAATTTGTTCAAATATCTTATCGCGAAGGTTATTTCTGCATAAAATTCTACCACCGCTAACGATGTTCTCTGTTCTGGAACTACCTTTTGGTCTGCAAAAAGCCGACAATGGTGATTGCAACAGCAACGGAAGTGAAATGAACGGTATTACAAACTTTCCACCTTTATTTTTATTTGAGGTTTACGTTTTAATTTAAGTTCAATCCTTCAAAACACTTCCTGAAAGTAAAACACTTATGAGGTGAGTGTAAAATTTAAAGAATAATATTTGTGCTGTCATTGATAAAAGCACACAGACATTTAAAAGGATGTACAATAATTACATTAACTGTTCCGTAAATACACACTTTACGGTATTTCCTAATCGCCCGCCAGTGGATACACCACATATTCTAGTGAGGCTCCGCCTCGAGCGCACGCTCCTACCGCGCCATTCCTGTGACTTTTGTCACCCGTGCAAAGCACGATCACGCTCCAATCTGGGCGTAAATTTTGCGCATAGCGCGAGGTTTCCAAATACAAAACCCGCCGGCTCTTTTTTATACCCGTCGTCTCCTTTTTATGCCCGTCGTCTTTCCGTCACATGGCCGCCGTTGAGTCTGAGAGGGAGGTTTGCATACTACCACGTGACAGTCCAAGCAACGCCGGCGTCCACCTGGTCTAAAAATATCTGTACACCAACGCCGTGGCGCCAGACTATTCAGCTCAGTTTTGCGAGCCTTCCGCCTCCTCCTCCCACGTAGGGCCGCCAACGTGACGCTACACATTGTTCTCTATATTTTACTTTAGTGTTAATGTGAAATCAAACACTAAATGTGTTTACTGTAGAAAATGAATATCATAAAAGTTATACCATGATATCTATAACAAAAATATTGATTGATAATGAATAACGGTCTATTGGAAATCTGATAGGTGATAGTTAAAATTAATAACTTTTACTCTTCTCTCCGATTATGCACGATGTCTGCGAAGCTTGAAGCAATAATGCGGCAAGCCAACGTTTAAGTCGACTGGCTGCGTCCTGATCACATGCTCCCTCGTGATTCATGTGTCTCCGTCGCCCTTCTTTCCGCTTCCGGAGAAGGCAGGGGCCGGGGTCGCAACTCCCGTTGCCGTGCTCCTGGGGCAGCCGACGCCAGCGCTGCGACGGGACAAGGACGAACCACGCGCCGGCCACCTGTTGTTATTCCGCAGCTGCGTTTTATGAGGCTGTAAAAAGAGACGCTCCCCGTGCAACGCCCTCGTCCGACCTCTTCGTTTGAACGGCTGCGGCCATTTTGATGAAGCTTTCTCTTTAACATTTTTTGCTGATGTCAGTTTCACATTTTCCTTTACACTGTATTGTAATAAAAATTAGGACATTTCTGCGCAATAAAAGACTATAAAGAACGTACTCAAAATTCACGTTCGGGTAAAAAGTGATTTCCTGCAACGCAAGAGTGTTTTTGCTGAAAAGTGAAGCAAATCAATTGTGATAGATCCATTTTCACCTACTAAATACTTGTTTACCCGTTGACTTTTTTTAGATATTTATGATTCCAGAGTAAAGTAAAATTATATCTCTTACTTAATGGTGAAATTACAGCTATTGTATCAATGAAGTCAAACATTGGAAACGTTCCTTACTATATCAGAATATTATTTTTAGAATGCAGAATATAATTGAAATACCTATCCTGATCCTATCAGCAAAATTAATTTTAAAACATTCGATGTATTATTTGGATTCACATTTCATCGAAATCATTTCCATCGAAAACACAGTTGTAGCCTTTACTAGAATATCCATTTTAAATTTCCAACAAACACGGTATCAGATTATGTACAAATTTCACTTATCCATGGTTTCAAATTTGATCTGTTCGTGCTATTGCGCCGAGCCTAAAAACGCTTGTATTTAATTTTAAAATATTTTATTTATTCTTTGAGTTGTATTCAGCCTAGACTTTTGCGGTTTATAAAAGTGTAATATTCAATATGCCAACGAGAATATTGTAATCTGCGTATCAATCCAGCTTACCAAGCAGCGTATTTATTGACAAAACAAACGACACTAGGGAATAATAAATATTTAAAAAAATACTGGTTCTAGCAGTAGACGAAATGTAAACACTACTTCATGGCATTAAATCAGCTTTCTCTTCTTACCAAAATGCAGCGGCTTGTTATGGATCGTGTTACATAGACATATAAACAATATTAACACAGACACCAAAATATTGATTTTATCAAAAATGGAAGAAATGAAAGCTCTTATTGTTCTAAATTCAAAATAAAAAATAATTCATACGTTTTTGAGAGTATGATTTAAAATTAATTCCATAACAGATACATTTAATTCAAAGAATAATTTGAAATAATACTTCACGAATCTGCAAAGGTTAAGAAGTGAAAAATGTACGAAAATAACCTTTTATCACGAAAAATGATCATTTGCCTGCAACAAATGCCTTCAATTAAGAAGAGTGTGATAAGAAATTCAATGATGCAAGATCTTTTTAAGCTGAGATAAAGTTAAGAATTCAACTATTTTTCTTAACAACAGATCCCTTTAAAATTTATAGCCAGCAGACAAGTTGTTTTCTATTATTTTATTTCATAACAACTCAAATTAAATCTTACATCTAAGTTTTTCGAGTTTTCAACTCGAACTGAAAAATTAGACGTAAAATATAATTTTAATTGTTATGAAATAAAATAATTGAGAAAAATTGTCTGCTGAATATACATTTTAAAGGGATCTGTTCTCAAGAAAAATATATCTATGCATCCTCTGGGATGGCTTGTGGGTAGCGCGTATTAGCTGCCCCTGCTGTGGTCCCAGGGTTCGTTTCCCTGTCGAGGCAAAAATAGTTGTAGCTTTCCTTAAAAAATCGTCCCAGTTCATCGCCCGCTGCTCAAGCAAGCGGATCTTGCTAGTTAGGGAGAATACGTCATGTTCGTCTCATGTTGCTCTTACTCCCAAGCATGTGAATTTATCTCGGCCCAGGCAAGGTGGACACTGGTAGCTGGCCGGCGAAGTCGGACTACCGACCCAAAACGCCAAATACATTACATACATACATTACAATACAACTATATTAAACTATACTATAAGAAGACCGTAAAAAATTGTAAAAAAGCTTATACGGATTGAACTCTTAAATAAAGTGCAAAATGCATGTATCTAATCTGCAAGTATCAATATTAGATTATTTATCTGAAGAATGGCACCGAGAATTTTATAGGAACTTGCGTTTTGATAGTCTTGAATAGTCGTATCGCAAACAGAATAAACTCGTATTTATGGCTCAGGGGAATAACGGAAGTCACTGCTGGGTGGATGATCGGGTGTTCGTAGGGGGAGAGATACGATGGTGGCTGGTGTTCGGCAGTCTATAGCTCTCTCGTAGTCAACCGCTGTCTGGAGAAAAAGACTGACTGAGGCAATAGATTTCCGTGGTTTCTCCAATCTCATACAATGCGGATGCCGAAGAAGTACTCTTAACAATCGGGTCAGGATCTGCGAGCTCTTCTTCTTGTCCCTACTTTCCCATTCCAAACATAGAAACTCATGCACACACTCACACAAACACACACTTACTCTTACATGAAATACACAAAATAATAAAGCCATCAGTCAATTACAAAGGAGACACAATCCTTTTATTTTCAAATCTACATTTATACAAAAAAATGATTTATCTTTTAATTGTGTAGCCCTACCCCCTTTACGTGTAATATTCTTATGTTACTTTAAAAAATATATCCAGAAAATAAAGACTGTGGAAACGTAGCAAGCTGAATAGTCTCCTGTTCATCAGTATAAACTTGTGAAAAATTTAGGTAAGATAGGGAAAAATTTTGATGTATCTGTGACACATGTTCATTCTAATATACACCCCACATTGTTTAAGTTCCCTGGAACTTGAAATATTACATGAAACAACCATATTTATTGAGGTTGAAGTTAGCAATGTAATAGGTGATGGAATGGAAAAATTATTCTCAGGAACATTGGTCCTGTTAGCATATGGTTGAAGAGAGGAATTGTTCAAGTTCATGAACAAGGACTGAGGCACGTGATATTATTTAAAAATATACTTATACATGTTTATTAATTATTTTTTTGTTTGCTTGTTCATCTGCTTTTCTACAAACTTCGGGTTCTTCAACATCTTCAAATCCTTCTTTCGTCACAATTGGTTCACATAGTAAAAATGATCCAAGAAAACGAGAAGGAGACTCATCTTATCTACCTACTGGTAGAAGACACAATTATAACAATCCTACAATACCTACTTCAACTATTTCAATAAAAAATAGACACTCAATTTTAATAAGGTTAAGAATTAGAAGCAGATCCTCCTACTATTTCAATTCCTCCAATTAATGTGTTAAATGTTATTAACTTTTCAAATTTTATAGCAGATATTAGAAGTCCATATCACCCAGATAGACCTAAATTACTTCTTTCGAAATTGAGTTACATGATATTACCATTCTGTAATGAGGTCATAAGAAAAATAGTAAAAGCAATTGTGGGTATGTAGTGTTGTCAGTATTAACGAGTGTCCTTACATAACGGGTGTCCTTCTTGAAGGACGCCAGGTCAATAGGGCAACGTCTTGTGAAGGTAAAACCATGGAACAGGTAACTTGTTTAGGTATCGGTATTTTCAAATGAACGTGAAGAAAAGTGGGTTTTGGATTTTAAATCACACATAACTGCAATAAACAAAAGAATCTTATAAACTTGTTTTATGCTACTGTATACTAAAGCAAGACACATGAAGGGATTCATCACATATCAGACACATTGTAGTACTTTTTTGGGGTAATTTTGACATTTCAGTTGGTTCTTTTGTGTTTTCTCGTCCGTTGGTGATTCAAAAATATAATGTTCGCTTCCATGAAATCGAGAATCTTGTGCCCTCCATTAGCAGTCACTCTTTTATCACTTTCTCATATTGTAGTGGCAACTTGACGTCGAAATGTCAGATGATATATTGCGTCTTCATTGGTTTTGTACAGATCCCAGGTATTTTGCTCTGCAGTGCTATGAAATGTACCACTTCTTCCCGCTTGTGGAACAGCTTTAAAGCGATGCATTAGGATCAGCTCGATCTATGCCCCTCTTCTTTAGGTTATGTGGTTGTTCAACACTGATAAACAAGTTTACCAAAGAAAATTCGATATGGCACATGTGAAAGTGTCAAGTTCACAAACGTCATTACTAGGCCGCAGTCCATACCTGAAAGGCATTGCAATCTAGCGCTGTTTTCCATCCCGCGGGACTTTTGCTGGATTGACTTCAAACAGCGGGATCCCGCATATGTTAAAGATTTTTATGGAATAAAGAAGTTTTTTCTAAGGTAATAATCAAATATGTATTATAAATTATGTAATATAAATGTATTATATTAAAAATTGCAAAAAATCAACACCACCTTACTATACTTAATTGACTAATTGTTTTACAGTTCGGCTACTCATCTACTTATTTATTAATAAAAAGTTAAAAAAGAATAACAAATATAAATATTTGGTAGTCCTTTGTTGTATTTTTTGTAATCTAATAAACTAATAATATTAATTCTAATATTTATTTAAGGTAGTGATTATCAGATCAGTCTTCTTTGTTCACAAATAGTATCATATGAATATAATTTAAGTTTACTAATAGTCTTTCATTTTTTCTTGATAATTAATCAATCAATTAAGTAATATAACGTATTTAGAAATATCACATAAAAAGTCACTTCCCTTTTTGAAAATACGATTTTAAAAAAGAAATAGCTTTAATGGTGTTATCCCCCAAAGTACTTCTTATGTAACTACATATGTAGCCAGTAGCCGAAAGGCTCTTTCTGCCTCCACACTTGTTGGTTTGATACTTAATGTCGTTCAACAAAATCAAATACTTTCCTTTAACTCCGATCACTTTCAAATGCTATCATTTATTTTTTAAATATCTTTTCGAAGTCTTTCTCTTGTCTAATTTCTGTCTGTTAAGTATAATCTTCATTGTCTTGCTTCGGCTGCATTTCTAATTCCTTTCGTAAAGTTAATTTGTTTTCTACATCCAGAAACTGTTGGATATTGTCTGCATTTACATCATCTACAACTACAAGTTCTGCATTTCGAGCGCCTTCCCATAAAATCTTCACATAAAATATTTTGTAGAAATTCGAATGCGGTGTTGTTGACATTATCACATGAAGAAATAAAGGAAGGCCCCAAATTAATATATTTATTTAGAGAGATGACTTTCGATGGGTTTGCCGTCATCATCAGTATACGAATACAAACAAAATAAAATATAAAGAAAATACCAAGTAAATCCAAAATAAGATAAAGCGGGGGATATTAATAAAAAGACCATTAGCAAAATGACATTATAAACTATAAAATACAAAGGGAGAATTAATATAATTAATAGATACATTTAAAATTATAATCAATCAACGTCTTTTTCATAAGTTCTACATGTCTTTCAACTTTTTTTGTATAAACTATCGACCACGGCTGTGTGCCGTGTGCGAAACGCAGTTACTAATAGCACGATACAAGTTTGCCAACTTTTACCATCACACCTGCATCGTCAGTTGTCTTGCCGATAATATCGGTTTCAAAGTCAAGATCAAAACTCGCCAAGAGTTCTTTGATTAATCCAATGCAATGTTCAGCACCATGAACCATTTATTTGAAATAGGCCAAGATTAAATTAGGTGTCTTTATAATGAACATTTACGTTCAAATATTGGCGATTTTATTTTGAGATGTCCACTGATCGAAACTAAGCAAAAATCTTTGCGAATGTTTCTTGAGATGTGACAAATCATCCTTGCAAACCTTTCTAGAGATAATCTTTTTCATAGAATTTCCCTTTATGAAATATTTATTAATAGTTTTTTTTCTTTTCTTTTTGGAAATTTCTTCCTTAACAATATTTTGCAATGATCTGGATGTTTTAGGTAATAACTTTGTTTTTTGCTGACGTGATTGACCTATACAGTGTTTTGTTTTCAAGTGGGTTTTCAAGTCAGTGGTAAAACGTTGGCCAATTTTAAATAAATTAGAACATATGAGATATTTGCATTCCTTCCATCTTCAGACTTTTTGAAATAATGCTACAAGCTTTTCGCATTTCTCTCACTAACATTCTCATGTGCCATGTTCAAAAGAGACATCCATTAGACTTGTAAAGCCTTCCCGTAAAGTATTACTGTTAATTTCCGTCCTTTATTTTCAACACTCGTAATATTATTTTCGTGTGAATATTTTTAACAATGTTAATTGTTTATTTAATATAACTGTTTAATTAGTTGTTATAACTTTTTACACCCGCCTCTAATACGTAGTGGATAGTAAAAGTACTTGGCAATTGAAATATGAAAAGTCAAACCACGAGGGCACCTTCTTATCTTACCCTACGTAAAGTGCTGAATTCAAGAATCATACTTTAAAAAGTACTTTAACACAATAAATTTAGCTTGATATAAGGATTAAAAACCATTATTCAAGGAAAACTAAACAAAAATTACACTTACTTTTCGGACCGACTTCAAAACAAAACCACACAATAATTGTTGAGTGACGAGGCGAGTCCAACGACAATTGGCTGGTGGCTGGAGCAGGGTTTGTGTACACACGCACACACACGCAGACGCACTCGCACGCACGCGCGCGCACACACACACACACTCACACACGACATATGTACTCGTAATGTAAACAGGTAATATAGCAGCCCTTGCAAGTGTTGCCTTTGGGCGAGGTGGCCTTCGCGCTGTTGAGGCTGATACGGGCGGCGGCGTCGCGAAGCGAAGACCATCTTCTCCAAAGGCGTCAGTTGCAAGGGCTACTAAAGGAAATTTTGTCGGTTTAATTTAAAATCACATGTCAGAAAGTATTATTTGGTCAAACTACTGCCCAAGCATTATACATCATTGCATTCCTCTTTTTATGAGCTACCCACTGTTAGTGAGAAAAATGTATAGTTCCATTTAAAAATTAAAGGTATTTAAATTTCTCGGAAACTAAAACAATTACGAGCAATGTCTATACGGCATATTACTTGCCCCATGATTTCACATTGTTGAGCAAAACTGTATTTCGATATCCATGAACCATTTAGAAGATATGAGGTGGCTTATAGTTGGTGGGTATATTCTGTGACGTCGTCGTGATGAGAAAGAAACACAGACACAGAGTTTTTATTTACAGGCTTATTTACAATGACTGTACAATATTCCTCCGGAACTCCTCCGGAACCTACCACTGAACTCCATAGCACTACAATTCCTGAGGCAAGCCGCCCCTGCCTGACCCAGAGTACCCCAGCCTGCCAACCTGAGCGCCGTTCTTGGCCCCTGACCCGTGGCAACACGCCACCCTCGCAAGCCTGCGATAACCCCTCACGGGTCACAAAATGCCTCCGCACCGCGATTCGTCCCAAACTCGAATGACAACTGTTTCCTCCGCCAGCTCCTATGCCGAGGAGTCACGTCACAGACCCGCGGACCGCCTCACCTCCTTACTGAGTTTTGCGGCCAGTCGCAAAATGTGGCCCAGCGCTAGCTGCAGTCGACCTGTTCTCACACATGATTATGCGCTAGCTGACCCCAGGGTTCCTAGACACGCCCCCGGCGGCCTGCACCCTCCAAGGCGACAGCGCCGGTTGCCCCGCCAGCCCCGCGCCTGGACTAGCCCATCCCTCACGCCTTGTGCGGTCCGATGAACAAAATGCTACGACGTTACAATACACAGCTCACCAGCTAGTGAGAGGAGGCTTTCCCTACGTCACGGAGGGGGGAGCCTATGTATATTGATTCTGAAATTAATACTTTCACATGAACTTTACTCTTTTCATTTAAACATGTTCTGGCTATTACAAAACTTTCATTCCTTCTCGGTCACAACTACGTAATAGAATATTAAATTTATTTATATCTGAACATAATCTACTACATATTTGGCAGCAATCGCGTCGTACAGATATTAAAACACAACTTAATATAATAAATATCAAAATTATGTTAAACAAATTAATACAAATAGTATACTTACATGGTTCAACATTAAAAATATCACTAAAACATATTTTCTTATACCTATTTTAACTATTGTACTTCCTCTTGTTGTGATCATAAAAAATCTAGTTTAATAGGAAAATATTTTGACATTTATTTTACTCCAAATCCAATTGTATACCAAGAATTTTATATCAAAATTGAAAAATATGTCTTCTCCCATTTTTCAAAACCTCACATTAGATCAAAATTATCTTCATCATCCTCGAATCCAATAATGTTTTCCTAAAGATATTTTTCGCCCTACTTAAATTAAAGATATATTAAATTTGAGAATAAGCAGTTATGTAATGGAAGGTCTACAAGCCTAACAAACAATCCGGAAATTCATTTATACCGGTGGTTCAATAATGTAAATGCGTGTACACAGTAAACATTTTCCTTGGGTTTTACTTTAGAATATATTGATATTTTTCAAAAATGGACCATTTTATTGAGCCTTTTTAGCCAAAGATAAGTGAGGAATACATGTCATGTATATTCCTATATAGTTTTTGAGTAACTCCTCGAATGTGCGAATGTGCCGACGTGCAGATGTGCGATTCCATTACTCACGGTTAGACGACTTCCGGTGAGACCGTTTCCTGTGCACAAATTGGGACATACGAGGTGTCATGCGACGCGTCTCGGACTCCTGATGGGGAGCTGATAATTTGTTTTTAGGATCCGGCCATAAGATTCTAAGAAGTTTCCAAAAACGTGTTTTTTCGTGTTTTAGCGCTGTGATCTTGATGAGTATGTCGGGGGTTAAACCAACGCCATCTAAATAGATCTATGTAGGTAGTGTTGATTAAACTCCAGTATTTACGTAGAGAAAGACGGAGGCGTAGAGAAAGACGTAGAGGCAGGCGTAGAGGAGGACGTAGAGGAAGACGTAGAGGAAGACGTAGAGGAAGACGTAGTGGAAAACGCAGAGGAAGACGTTGTGGAAAACGTAGAGGAAGACGTTGTGGAAAACGTAGAGGAAGTCGTAGAGTAAGTCGTAGAATAAGTCGTAGAGTAAGTCGTAGAGTAAGTCGTAGAGTAAGTCGTAGAGTAAGGCGTAGAGGAAGGCGTAGAGGAGGACGTAGAGGAAGACGTAGTGGAAAACGAAGAGAAAGACGTAGAGGAGGACGTAGAGGAAGACGTAGAGGAAGACGTAGTGGAAAACGTAGAGGAAGACGTTGTGGAAAACGTAGAGGAAGGCGTAGAGGAAGACGTAGAGGAAGACGTAGTGGAAAACGCAGAGGAAGACGTTGTGGAAAACGTAGAGGAAGACGTTGTGGAAAACGTAGAGTAAGTCGTAGAGTAAGTCGTAGAGTAAGTCGTAGAGTAAGTCGTAGAGTAAGTCGTAGAGTAAGTCGTAGAGTAAGTCGTAGAGTAAGTCGTAGAGTAAGTCGTAGAGTAAGGCGTAGAGGAAGGCGTAGAGGAGGACGTAGAGGAAGACGTAGTGGAAAACGAAGAGAAAGACGTAGAGGAGGACGTAGAGGAAGACGTAGAGGAAGACGTAGTGGAAAACGTAGAGGAAGACGTTGTGGAAAACGTAGAGGAAAGCGTAGAGGAAGGCGTAGAGGAAGACGAAGAGGAAGACGTAGAGAAAGGCGTAGAGGAGGACGTAGAGGAAGACGTAGAGGAAGTCTTGGAAGAAGTCTGGGAAGAAGTCTGGGAAAAAATCTAGGAAGAAGACTTGAGAGAAGATTTGGAAGAAGTTTGGAAAGAAGTCTCGGAAGAAGCCTCGGAACACAGACAAAACGATATTTTCTTTTCACGAAAACGAATAATTTCCTTTCACGGAAAATGAACTACGTGAGTGGAAATCCTATTGAGTTTCCCGGATCAGACGGTCGTAGGTGCACGTCTCCGAGAAGCGCATAGCGGTGTCATCGAGCCGGTCGCTGCGTCTCGGCTGCGGGGATCAGCCTCATGTCATCAGAGACTATGGAGAAGGCGATATTTTCATACGAGTAATCAGGATAAGCCAAGTGACCCGGAGGCGCAACGGATCAATGCGTGTTTGTCGACAGCATCGCGTGATTTTCAAATTGATTTTAAAAATATGTACTACGGCAAATTGAAAGAAAAACATTTCGAAATAACTCATAAGAAAGTCAATTTTATGAAACAATTACATTACCTAAGTTCACGAAAGCCAAAGTTAGAAATCGTGCTCAATATCACAAAATAATTGCAAACTTTAAGTGGTTAGTTCGCTACGTTGGCAAAACATCTAAACTGAACTAAGAGAACTCTGCACCGAAGAAAGAAAAAAAGAAGAAAAGTCAAACAACCGAAGAAAGTTCAAAGCGTCGGCGATGCCACATTCAGCAAGTATAAAATAATAAAGGAAAAAGAGTTCCTCTTTGAGGAATCCTGTTTTGAATTGGTCGTAGATTGGAAAGGGAAGAAGCAATTTTTGTTGAAAAATGAGATGAAGGAGAAAACTTTTAATATTTTTGAATAAATATTCTGGAATAACTATATCATTCCTACTAATTTATCTAGTTAACCTAAATGCCAAATTTAGTCGAATGCTTGAGCTACAGAAAATGTTTAATGGTATTTTTTAATTATCAACACTGTATCCATTAGTTAAGAAACACATGAAGAGTTGAATAATTCAGTCCATTCATCCACCGAAATCGACTTAGATTTACAGTTGGAATTTCCCGATTAATGGAGGTCCTATAAATCGTATTGAGAGGTACAAGAAGAATTGTAAATAGCTAGATCTCAAGACACTGAGATTTCTCGGTCAGAGATACAATAGTGAATAAAATTGTTGCTCTGAACTAAACCGGTCCGTTGTTAGAATTTGAATTCAAAATAAGTTATTATATTAAATATAATTAATAAAACTTCCAGTAAAAACAGAGAGTTCCAAAATACATTTATTTCAACACTTGCAAATTACGCAGGCGCGCACACACGCACATACACACAAAGTTGTCGGACACAAAGACGACACTGGCTTCCCTATGCATGTCGGCGCACTAAATCCGAATCTGAAGCTAGAATTGCTCCACCACCCTTCATTTTTTAAATTGAATGAAGCCAAAAAACACCGTGAAATTGTATTTTTTGTTTTCGGAAGTTGTTGTCAGACCCGAAGGCATGACTCTTGTTTCTCTACGTACGTCGATGCGCTGAATCTGAAGTGTGAATAGCCCATCACCCTTCAGATTTTTTAAAATTGTGATTAACCACCGCGAAATTATATATTGTAAATTTCACGGTGTTTTTTGGCTTCATTCATTGGGATTCCGCACGTCGACATACATATAGACACATGTGTCAAGTCTTTGGGCTTGACAACTTTTTTTTCTGTGTGTGCCTGTGTTATTTATTGAAAATAAAGTATGGTTTTGAATGCGTATTAATACCTTCTAGTTTGCACTGCTTTGCTTAAAGATGGACATTTGAGCTCTAGGGAGCCTTTTCATATCAAATATATAAGTAACGCACATGTACGATCATATTTTAATTGCATTTTCATTTTTCTATTTATCAAATATGTCAAATATGTTAAAACTTGTCAATTTTTCTATGTAAATAGGGAACTGTTGGCGAATGGTAGATTCACGTTTTTATTTGAATTGTCTGTAGGAATGCCGATCGTAGAGTTTTGTAAACTCACCACTAAAAGCATTGCAGCAAAACACTCCAATCTACTGTTCAATATTAGTAAAGCAGACTAATTTGTTCTGAGACCGGCTTCACAAAACTAAACGAGCGTGGACGTTGTGGCGGGAGAGAAAATATCATAACTCCTTCACAAGGATTTGAATCCTGCCGACTAACGAGAACTCGAATACGTCAGCCACGATTAACATCCATAACCGGCAACTGCTACAGCGCACGTGCTTTGAAGACGTGCGTAGCGCGTGTCACACGCAACACGCGTGCGATGGCACCCCGGCCAGCCGTCGCGAGACAGAATCTTTTTCATTAACTTTTAATTTCCGCAGCGGCCGCTCGCCGCGCTGGCGCGATGAAATCGTATTCGCGACCGCACAGCAACCCGCTCCCAAATTAACTCGGCGGTTTCCGTAGCCGTGGAAACAAGCCCAACTTTAAATTAAACGAATGCCAATATTCTCCAACGTAAATTAAAGCAGCGCCCGCAGCCCCCGGTCCAAATGAAGGGGAGCGGATCCTCAGCGCGAGGCAGACGTCGGAAGTGAGTGTGAGAGTGACAGTGACAGTGATGTAAGCGACCCATTCATCGCGAGCCTCTCCGCCCCGGCCCTGCTTCCGGGCCATTCTGGCAGGCGACCAATGGGGACGCCGGGGGGGGGGCACCGAGGAGGCCCTCCAGAGGCCCGCCCCGAGTAATGGGGACGGCGCTGGAAGTGCTTGCTGCGATCGTAGAGGGTTTTACGTGTGGGTGATTGGGGGCTTCAACACGAAATGTTCGTTATTTTGCGAGGCTCGAGATGAAACGGAGAGGAGACGGAGAAGAGAGAAATAGGAAATAACTGTAGTAATGAAATAATTTCATTGAGCAGTATACGTTGGAACCATAACAATTACTTTGTCAAGGGGAGAAGGACATCCCTATCTGAAGTATGTTTAATTTAGGATATCTCTCTCTATAGCATGATTTGTTTTGAAGAACATATCTCGGCGACACTCAGAGAGTTGAATTTTATGTTCAATATTCAAACAATAAATGGTTATGAACAGGAAATATTTTAAAATAATAAAATGTATATATTTTTAATAATATTTTTTGTATAATTGTCTACATCTTTTTTGTGGTTTAGGTTATGATTATTATTTTACTTACATTGGAGATTATTCTGTAAACAATAAGGCAGACGCCATTAGTTTTTCAATATTTAAAAATTTGAACCTTTTCCGTTGTACGAATACCAGTCACTAGGCGAGAAATTCAATTCCTTTGACACGAGACCTTTTGGAATAGATTCTCTGCAATGTGAAGAGATGAACGCTGTGATACCAGTTAATCAACATTTACGCGGTACATTTAAACGTTAGTTTTACATACATAATACTATTATAATTTAATAGTAATTCTATTACTGTATTACTAATTTATTAGTGCTCTATTGGCTACTACCGCCCCAAAACCCCCCGCAAACCCACAATTCGACTAATTTTATATGGCTAGTTGGTAAATCGTACGTTTATGGTGGAAACACTTCCTTTGATTTAGTAAAGTGATTATTCGTATTTTTCACGCTAGATATCTAATTCTATTGTCAACGAATTTACAACAAATTTTGTAACCAACGCATTTTGACACCAAGTGGTCCGCGACTTGCGTGCTACGTTCTCCCGTTCTACCGGCCCTCGCTCTCGAGACCTGGTTCGCACCTCCGCTCTCGCTCCGGCGCTCACGCTGTTTTATAAATCTCTCTCACTCTTAAGAGAATTTATTTTCAAGGAAACACTTACTTTTAAGAGAATTTCTTTTAAATGATGTAGTAAATAGACAAAAAGGAACTCACCTATTGATTCGAATTATATATTTTTGCGATGTATTGTAGGAATTGTTCATCTCAGTAGACAATACAAACCAATTTAAAAGACTTACAGGGCGAAAAAACACACAAATTCCACACCAAAAAACATGCAATTTCACGCCAACACAATGAGAAAAATGTATCATGAAACGATTGATTTCTTTATGAATCAATTGAATAATTGTAATTTCTTTTTACGAAGAGCCTCTTTATATGAATTTCTCACAACTTTTTGAAAAGTTCTACAAGAAGGAAGAAACAATAGATTTCTTCAAGGAAAAAGGAATATTACTTAATTTATTTTAATATTACATACTTTGATTTATTTACCTCATTTTTCTATGATTGCATGGAGATTTTTTTAAAGTTGAAGTTCTCGTGTTTGCTGAAATTGGTGTACTACCAAATGTTAAGTGAAAGGTGGAATTGCGTGTTTTTTCTGCACTGTAAATCTTTTAAATTGGTGTGTGTCTACCGAGATGAACAATTTCTACTACACGACGCAAAAATATATACTGCGAGGCAATAGGTGAGTTATTTTTCTAAATGTCGATTTATTTATTAAGTAATTCTTAAGAGTGAGTGTTCCCTTCAAACTAAATTCTCTTCCAAGTGAAATGTAATGTAAAACTAATGTTTAAATGTACCGTGTAAATGTTGCCATGTATCACAACGTTCATCTGTTCAATGTTTACATTGTAGGGAACCGATTCCTTTAGAGTGAACGAAATTTATCGTGTCAAAGGAACTGAATCTCTCGCCTACTGAACTGGCATGCGTATAACGGAAAATATCCAAACATTTTTTTGCACTCGCTATGCGTACTTTTCTCGGGTTTTAATCGTAGTATCTACAAACGTTTGGAATGAATCATATTGTACCTTTTTTGCCATTTTTGTGCACTAAAGGTATTTTCTTTTTCTCGTCAATATGAAAGTGATAACAGTAAATTGGAGACAACAATTATACTTATATTACTCAAGATGGGTTTGTCTGTGGGGAAGCGTTAGAGTAGGGCAGTGCCGATCGATCTCGGCAGCGAGACACGAGCACCGAGACCGAGAAATCTGGTTCCGGCACCAACATTATCGAGAACGAATGACACTACGCATGTTATCAGGGTGTTCTCTCCGTGTAGGCGAACGAAATCAACGATGAATAGCAAATGCTGAAGGCGTCACCGGATTTTTAGACTTAGTTAATCGTTCAAGCGTTTCTACTAAACGCATTGTTTATTCCACTTTAAATGAATGGAGTAATAACTTTTTTAAATTTATTGGTTTTGATGGTAAATACAAAGATTAGTTATTTAATAATTTTACATATGTATTGGTTTCTTATTAACAAAGTTATAATTAACTTAACATTAACTTACAGTGAGAGAGGAATCCCTTGTGGGTCCTCGAATCAGGTTCCAATTCAACGAATTTGATGAGAAATGAGTGATAGTGATATTTATTTATAATTCTGGATTTTTGCCGAGTCTGAAAGGTACCGGGGAGGGGATCTGATTTCAGCTGGAATAAAGTTGGTTGATAGATGAGTTATGTGCTGTGATAACGGTTTGAGGTTAAATTCCTTTTGGAGTTGGAGGTTGGAAACGAACCACGGGACGTTGGCTATTGTTCTAAGGAACATGTATTACTTGAATTTTGTTAATGTTGCTTTTGGAGGCGTTAATCCATATTGGGTAAGCGTACAGTTAAAAAACAGAATAGTTAAAAAACACATGAATGGCTTTCTTACAAAATAGAATACATCATTACACAATTTATGTCACTGTAGATATCCGGTTGTCAAGTCCATAGGCAGATTTACCTCTTTTTTAGGAATGTTAAAAAGTGATTAATATGTTTAGAAATTAGAAATAACCGTCATGTACTTTGTTGAAAATGTATTTTCTTGCGACTTGGTTGATACTGCCGGAAATGTATTTTTATCCATAGGAGCAGGGACGGATTAGAGCAAGAAGACGATCTCGTGCAGCATGGCCAGCAGCTGAGGAAAACATCCCAAAGACCTGTGACTTCATTTTAGCTTAGTTTACTATTGTATTAGGACGCAGCCTGCCTGGCGGGTTTTTCCCGACTAGCGGGTTTTCCTCCAGGGTCGAGCGGCGAGTGAGGTGGTGTGTTTCTGTATTAAGAGATTACAGTCGCTCGGGGTGAATACCAGACTGCTGCGTAGCGCGCAAACATTTGGAGCAATGTTATTCAATTCAAATTGTTTTTAGCTTCCGTCTATGAATTTATAATTCTTCCAAAACAATTGCCACATTTCTGTGTCTATTTAATATTTCATTTATCTTTTTAAAAGTTGCATTTAAATTATTCTTGGTTTCTACTAACTACTTTACAACTTAAATATATTTTTACATTTGTATATGATTTTACATGTTCGCTCCTTGTATACATCTGACATGTGGTTAGGCGGAAGAGCGGACCTGATGGCCCGAGCCTCGCCATATTAATAAAGTCATTATTATTATTATTATTATTATTATTATTATTATTATTATTATTATTATTATTATTATTATTATTATTGTTATTATTATTATTATTATTATTATTATTATTATTATTATTATTATTATTATTATTATTATTATTACAGTAGCAGAGCTCTTATGACTGTTTTGTATATTAATACAGCGGAATTGAATGGTACAGAGCTATTTCTGTGAAATAATGGTTTTAGCCGCAGTAATTTTATTAGTGTGAATATTTTGGCGGATGTTTTACTTGGATTTAACTGGATCTTGAAGCCCAGCTATTCAAATCATGAAGGTATAATTGAATTATGTTTCTAATTAGATTGATGGATGTGTCAGAAGAGAATATGGCCGTATCATCGGCAAATTGAGCTGCTTGAACATTATTTAGTTTATGAAGATTGGAGAACGTGGGGGATCTTGAGGGAGTCCAACGTTTATTGATCTCGGCTTTAAAAGGTGGTTATTAACATTTACCGAAAATGTTCTATAGTCAAGAAAACTATTTATTATTGAGAATATGTAGTGTGTAGTACCAATTTTGATTAGTTTGTAGTTCAGAGCTTGATGCCATGTTCGGTCAAATGCTTTATTTTTTCTGTGAATCCAAATTCTTCCATAGATATAGCTTTTGTTCAGTGGAGATGTTTGTTTAGCCTTCTTAGGATAATTTTTCGAAAACTTCTGAAAGATTTGGTATCAAGCTTAGGGCGGTAACTGTCAAGGTTGCGTTTTTGTTTGGTTTGAGGATGCGACTGATAATTGCATGTTTCTATGTCACTGGGAAATTGACAATTCTGAATCATAAGTTAAAAATTCTATTTAAGAATGCTATTGCTGAGGGTGGCAAATACTTTAGAGCTGTGTTATTAATGCAATCATGACCTGGGTATTTTTTAGTTGGAAGGTTTTTTTATGATTTTATTGCTTTCGGTCGGAGATGTGTATTGGATTTTGTGGTGAGGTTCATGAATACGTTCTGTTTTTATTATGGTGTTGTGTTCGGGATGAAATTTTGTGTTACTTAAGGTGAATGTCGATGCGAAATGGGTGATAACTATGAGTAAAAAGTTCTACGGGATGCTCTCCGACGAAAACTAAATTAAAATTTGATTATACAAAGCATGTTTGTGTAATGGAAACTGTGCGGGAACGGAAGTGATGTCATTTTCAAAAATTCAATTTTAAATTAATTGTTACAGTTCACTTTGTAAAAGAGCTCATGGTACTTCTCACAAGAGAATCACACCGGAAGTACCAGCAAACTGCGCCCATAGCACACTCCGTTGACACTGCTAACAGCTTTGAATTAATGCAGGAAGAAGGGGGGATGGGAGGGGGGACTAAAATAAAAATATGGATAGGCTTGCGGGTACAGTATTTTATGTTTGTGAAATAAAAAGGGCAGTCATCTGCTAAGAACACTATAAAGGAGGATAATACACAGACAAAAGTTACCTTTTAGCACAAATCCCCTAGTTTTTAAAAAGTTTAAAAGTTCATTATACCCAATTTTTCAAAGTTCTTCCGGGTATATTTTGCAATTTAAAACATGACTATTTGTGAAGGTTTTGAAATACGAATTTTTAATTGAATGTATGTTTATATCTTACTAGTGCCACACAAATTCCACGTTCAGACAAGAAGTGGCACACATTGAGTCAGAGTTCTTCAGTATTTTGTAAAAGAAATACACAAAAATGGAAATTAATATAGTAGTTACACGAAGAATGATATTAAATAAAAAAAATAATGTTTTTACCTGCAGGTACGCTTTTTTTCGTTTAGTTTTGCTAACTTTTATTCACTTTTTCGATATCAGGGACCAACAATAGGAGTTTTGGTCGAAAATTTGTCGCTTACCGACGTACGATTACAATACTTCTCTTCTTACGAAGTAAGGGCGAGAATATAAAATGGAACGCTTCCTTGAATGATTGATTGATTGGTGATACTGAGTGCGTCATCAGTCCTGTAAGTTAAGTCGATGCGTCTTCCTCTGGAGGGGGCGGTAACTTTCCTTGCGGGATGGTGAAAACCTGCGCTGACCTACCCGTCAGATAGTGGGGTTTTTCCCAATCAGATATCTCCATTGGTGCTGCAGCGAGGCACCGCCTCAGCTGGGAAGAGCTGTAAGCTCTTGACTGGACTCCCGGAATGTATGGTAGTGTAGTTGATTAAAATTGTGTGTGTGTGTGAGAGAGTGTGTGAGTGTGTGTGTAAGTAAAGGGGGGGATAGGACAATGAAGAGGAAGGAAAGATCGCGTGCTGTCTCTGACCCGTTTCGTAGGGTATTGTTCCAGCATTTGCCTAGTTAGATCAGAGCAGCCATTCGTTAAAATTCTCCTCCAGACAGCCACTGAATTTGACTAGTTCTGTACCTAAATCCTGTTCTGTATTGAAAATCCTGCAGTCGATGTCGGCCAAATGCTAAGTTCTCCCGGTCATAGGCACTGCAGGGACATCAGTTGACACCTTGAACCACCTACGCTGGCAGCGTCTGCTTGAGAAATTGATTAACGAGGCGCACTACCTGCTATTGGAAAGGAGAGCCTTTAGCATTGCTGCTATTAGAAAGGAGACCATCTAGAGATACCCCAGAGATCAGGATCTGGTTGTTATTGTGGTGAAATTGAAAAACAAGGCGCACTACCTGCTATTGGAAAGGAGAGCCTTTAGCATTGCTGCTATTAGAAAGGAGACCATCTAGAGATACCCCAGAGATCAGGATCTGGTTGATATTGTGGTGAAATTGAAAAACGAGGCGCACTACCTGCTATTGGAAAGGAGAGCCTTTAGCATTGCTGCTATTAGAAAGGAGACCATCTAGAGATACCCCAGAGATCAGGATCTGGTTGATATTGTGGTGAAATTGAAAAACGAGGCGCACTACCTGCTATTGGAAAGGAGAGCCTTTAGCATTGCTGCTATTGGAAAGGAGACCGTCTAGAGATACCCCAGATCAGGATCTGGTTGATATTGGGGTGAAATTGAAAAACGAGGCGCACTACCTGCTATTGGAAAGGAGAGCCTTTAGCATTGCTGCTATTAGAAAGGAGACCATCTAGAGATACCCCAGAGATCAGGATCTGGTTGATATGGGGGTGAAATTGAAAAACGAAGCGCACTACCTGCTATTGGAAAGGAGAGCCTTTAGCATTGCTGCTATTGGAAACGAGACCATCTAGAGATACCCCAGAGATCAGGATCCGGTTGATATTGTGGTGAAATTGAAAAACGAGGCGCACTACCTGCTATTGGAAAGGAGAGCCTTTAGCATTGCTGCTATTGGAAAGGACACCATCTAGAGATACCCCAGAGATCAGGATCTGGTTGATATTGTGGTGAAATTGAAAAACGAGGCGCACTACCTGCTATTGGAAAGGAGAGCCTTTAGCATTGCTGCTATTGGAAAGGAGACCATCTAGAGATACCCCAGAGATCAGGATCTGGTTGATATTGTGGTGAAATTGAAAAACGAGGCGCACTACCTGCTATTGGAAAGGAGAGCCTTTAGCATTGCTGCTATTGGAAAGGACACCATCTAGAGATACCCCAGAGATCAGGATCTGGTTGATATTGGGGTGAAATTGAAAAACGAGGCGCACTACCTGCTATTGGAAAGGAGAGCCTTTAGCATTGCTGCTATTAGAAAGGAGACCATCTAGAGATACCCCAGAGATCAGGATCTGGTTGATATTGTGGTGAAATTGAAAAACGAGGCGCACTACCTGCTATTGGAAAGGAGAGCCTTTAGCATTGCTGCTATTAGAAAGGAGACCATCTAGAGATACCCCAGAGATCAGGATCTGGTTGATATTGTGGTGAAATTGAAAAACGAGGCGCACTACCTGCTATTGGAAAGGAGAGCCTTTAGCATTGCTGCTATTAGAAAGGAGACCATCTAGAGATACCCCAGAGATCAGGATCTGGTTGATATTGTGGTGAAATTGAAAAACGAGGCGCACTAGCTTCTATTGGAAAGGAGAGCCTTTAGCATTGCTGCTATTAGAAAGGAGACCATCTAGAGATACCCCAGAGATCAGGATCTGGTTGATATTGTGGTGAAATTGAAACACGAGGCGCACTTTGCGAGATTTGTTCAAGCAAGTTTCTTGCAATTGAAGCTACACACACACATACTTCGGCTGACACCGAAGCACTTTCTGCGCCTCCGGCCCCGGCACGATGCTCGCGGCCCCACTACGCCGCGCCGCACGGGGGAATCTCCGGTCGCCGCGTGGTAATGCAAATCCATGAGGGATAACTACTTAGTCGACATTAGGACGGAATTGAGCCCTGATTTTTGGTGTAAAAGTAAAAATGTAAAATTGTATACTTAATCGAACTTAATTTTTTTTTGGAGACGCTTGATGGTTGAATTAGGCTAGAGTCAAAGCTTTGAGATTTTGAAAATCTTTCTTTACAATTTGGGAGTACTTTACATGAAGGCCCCGGGACTTTTCCGATTTTTTCTCCAAAACGGCTCCAATTTTTTCTTTCAATTTCTTATAAGAATAGAGTAAAATAGACTAAAGGTGGATGGGTCCGATTTTGAGGGTTAACTCTGATTTTTCGAAAATTTCAAAAGAGTGAATTTTTTTTCCGCGTCTACAACTACAAAATTTCGGATCCTACAACTACAAAATTGAAGATATAGATTTTTACTTCAAATGTAATTGGTTTTCCATAATTTGTTCTTACATTAAGGTCAGGTACTTTTTTCAAAATGTTGGTAGTTTTCGCACAATATCGCGTGCAATATTTGCAATATTAAAAGGTGGGTACTTTCGTAACAGCTTCTGTTGTTATGTTTCTTTTCTTAAGGCAAAGAAGAGTTCAGTAACTCATGAAATTTTTCCATATTTTTTCAACTTTTCGGCAGGTGATTCTGCTTTCCACTAACTGGGCCTCCGAGGCCCGGTAATCTGTTTTCCCTTGACGGATCTTTTAACGCATAAGAAACACATTTATGTTGTTGGATTTTATTCCTTATCATTCCAGATTTCATTATTTACTTGCCAGGAGAGACGAATAATAACACTGGTGGCGGTAGCTCAGTTCATCAACTGATGTCACTGTAGCGCTTCTGACCGGGAGGTCGTAGATTCGAGTCCTGACGGCGGCAGGATTTTCGACGCTAGCTTTTCAGTTAGGTTGCATTCAGTCGGTGTCTGGAGGAGAATTCTAGCGGCCGGCTGCTCTGATCGGTTGTTTTCCGTGGTTTCTCCGATCAACACCAGGCGAATGCCGGAGCAGTACCCTACCAAACGGGCCACGGACCGCGCGCGATCTGTCCTTCCTCTTTCTTGTTCTATCCTCTCCCCTTACACACACACTTACACTAACATTCACTACACTACCACATATTCCGGGAGACCGGTCGGGAGCTTAGAGCTTGTCCCGGCTGGGGCGGTGCCCCGCTGGTGGAAGAGTCCTGGTTGGGGGGAAACCTCACTCACCGACGGTAGGTCGGCGCCGGATCTCGCCATCCAGCGGGGGAACATCACCGCCATCTCCTGAGAAAAACATGCACTACACTAACGGGACTAATGACCGAAGCAGTTGACGCACCCGAAAACACGAAAAAATCAATCAAATAATAACCATATATATATATATATATATATATATATATATATATATATATATATATGTATGGAATAAAGAGTTTTTGTGCTGGGAATCTAGGAACGTATTTACACTACAAGGAAAAGTGGTATAACTTTACAACTGATAAATTTTTTGAGGTTCTAAGAGTTTCTAGCGATAACATTTTTGTCTATATTCCTGGATGGATTTCTAATGGAGAGTTCTAAAATTGTGGACACCATGGTAACCTTTGATTGTATCATACAAGCTAAAACAACAAAATTATTCATCTTCTTGGCACAATACATCAGGACTCGGACCAAGTAACGTAATAGTAGTTTACGATATAAGTGTCGTAAAGCATCTTATTACAATACGAGATTGGAAGATTGCCAAACGAGGCCGTTAGGCCGAGTTTGGTAACCAATCGAGTATTGTAATAAGATGTTACGACACGTATATCGTACAACGTTTTATCCACTTTGTAAAAATTAGTTAGATTTAATCTAAAAGATCGTCCTACGCGTTCGTTTAGTACTAACGATTTATTTTCTAGAAGTGGCGACACTGTTTCTAACAATGATAACAATTGAAACACATTTGGTGTCAACCTCAAGCTTTGTGTATTCTTTCCACGGTGTAAGAGTATTTTTTTCCAATATGAGTGACAGCAGCTGTGATTCTGACATCGAAATAGCAGCAAATGCTGCTCTAGACACGCTATTACCAGAGAAATCACGAAAAAAATATGAGCGTGAATACACTTTATTTAGAGACTGGAGTGCAACCAAACATATTAAAACCATTTCGGAAAAAGTTATGATGGCGTACTTCTCTGGTAAGTCTAAAAAGAGAAACCCTCAAGTCTATGGTCACATTATTCCATGTTAAAGAGTACAATATTACTTAATGATAATGTGGACATAAGTAAGTTCACACAATTGATAGCTTTCTTAAAAAGAAAGAGCGAAGGATACATGAGCAAGAAATCTAAAATATTTTCGAAAGATGACATGCATAAATTTTTAATAGAGGCAGATAATGAAATTTATTTAATGATGAAGGTGACATTAATAGTTGGCGTTTTTGGAGCTTGCCGTAGAGAGGAATTGAAAAATTTAGAATTAAGTGATATAGAGGATAAGAATACGTATATTATAATTAATATACCAAACACCAAGACATTAATTTCAAGACAATTTGTTATTACTCAAGGAAGTGTCAAAGAATTCAACTGTTTGGAGACTTTTCGTCAATATTTTCGCCTTCGGCCGGAAAATGTCAAGCACGATCGTTTCTTTCTCTCCTACAAGAATGGAAAATGTTCTTCGCAACCAGTTGGGATAAATACTTTTGGAAACATTCCAAAAAAAATAGCAATGTATCTTGGTTTGAAGAATTCTGAAACTTTTACAGGACATTGCTTTCGTCGATCATCTGCTTCTTTACTCGCCGATGCAGGTGCTGACATGAATGTGTTAAAGAGGCACGGTGGATGGAAGTCAAATTCTGTTGCTGAAGGTTATGTCGAAACATCAGTGCAAAATAAAAAAGAGATAGCTATGAAAATTATGGGGGAAAATATTTCGAATGTGGAATCTACAAATATTTCAAATGCAAATATGAATTGTACAGCTTCAACATCATCGGGAATTACGGTATCAAATTGCAGCAAATTTGTAATTAATGTTTACAACAAATAAGCATAGCTATTATTATAATTTGAACTCTTATTCTGTTAAAAAGTTATGTCAATAAAAATTCTTTGAACAATTGTTGTTATTTTTAATAGTAGGAATCAAGCTAGTCGCGGAATAACCCATTACAAAACGAGTGTCGTAATGAAGTACTTTACCGCACTGGGTGCGGTAAAGAGCTTCATTACGACACTGAACCTAATGTCGTAATGTTTGACTTTACCTAACCAAAGTGGATAAAAAATGAAACCATCAATTATTCATGCATATAGCAAAGCAAAGATTAGCGTTGACCTCGTGGATCAAATGGTCGACACATCATGAAGGCATACTCGTCATGACCAATGAGGTTACTTTATGATAAGATTGACATTGATGTTTTAATTGCGTACATAATCTTCACAAAAATGATTCAAGACCAATGTCAGTGAGAGAGGAGTAAATGGAACTGACAGAAGAATTTTCCCGTGCTAATATGAAAACATGAGTGCAAAACCCTAATATTCTCAAAAGAACCCTAAATGCTCTTCAAGTCTTTGGAATTCACAGGAACACAAGATTGGAAGTCCTGTAGATTCGAAAGAAAATAAAGAGGAAAGGCAAATATTTGTAAATGTGGTAAAATTGGTTAAATGTGCTGATAAAATTATTATAAATTATTTCTATTAAGGTCGTTACTTTCTTTCCAAGTGTTTCCAAGTGTGCGAAAGCAAAAGTTTACCAGAATATTAAAGAACAGCATTCTGTGCTATAGTTCTAAACAATAAGTGTAAACTTCCTTATTTTGCCTTAAAAGCTTAAAATTCGAATATATTTTAATAATAAAAATAATTGCATTCATTACTTCTTCATCCCGACCCCAAAGTAGTGTTTTATTCCGACCGGATCTCTGAGGCCAACTAAGTGAAAAGTCGCAAACTCCGAGCTCCATACATCGAAGGGTTAAAAAACTGAAAAGTTGAGAATGTTTTTAAAAAGTGTACTTTGGGCGGCGATAGATGGCATCTCGCAAGAGGATGGGGCCAGACCTTAAAGTCAGTCCACACCAAGAATATTAGAAAATGTTACTACCAGAAAGTCTTTGCCATTCTGTAGCACCACTGGTTTATATTGTTAACACGGAGAAGAGGAAGCATAGGTGTGTAGTAATTGGATAGTTACAGTAATTCCGCGAGAAGGGAGGCTATCAGTTTATGAACTGTAAAGAGACGAAAATTTGAATAATTACATAAAAATGTGAAAAACAATGTTATTATTTTAGAAAACAACTCATATTATTTACGAGAATATTTTAAAGAGAATCACAATCTTAATCTCCATAGAGTAGGCTTCTGTTGATCCACGTTTACATATTTTTTCCAGACCATATAAAGGCGTTTTTACCATATAGAAAATTTAATAAGTAATTAACAAGAGAAAGATCTAGGCACGGGCCATGCAAATTTATAAGATTAATAATGTTGTACAGATATATCGAAGTAAGGGATGGTGTAGTAACAGGTCTCAGTCTTCATGTCTTATGTACTAATAATCGTCAGTTTCTGAATGTCTTGTACTGTAGAATTCATGATATGTACAAATATCTCATCACATTCATTACGTGGTTAGAAATAATTGAAATGTAGTTTTAAGAAATGCATAGAAATATAAAAATTTAAAAGAGCATTTGGACTAAATACACGGACGTTGATTTCAGATTGATGCCTTAAAAAAAGCAAACATTCATTTTAGGAAGAAATAATACCCACAATCCGTGTGGAGGGTGGGTTTGAAATTTTAATGCGCTTTTTTTCCCTGAGAGTATGAAGCAACGCCGTGTCCAACATTTTTCTCGCAGAGATAATAGAAGTTTGAGGTAATTGGATTTCGAGTAATTACATTTGCAGTAAATTCCCGCGTGCGCTGTCACCGCGGTGCGCTCACAGGCGTGGCGTGGCGAGGCGTGGCGAGGCGTGGCGCGGCGTGGCGCGGCGTGGAGGGGCGGGACGTGGCGGAGCGTGGCCGGGCGTGTCGGGGTAACGCGTGGCGTGGCGCGGCGTGGCGTGGCGGGACGTGGCGGAGCGTGGCCGGGCGTGGCGGGGTGGCGCGTGGCGTGGCGCGGCGTGGCGCGGCGTGGCGGGGCGGGACGTGGCGGAGGGTGGCCGGGCGTGGCGGGGTGGCGCGTTGCGTGGCGCGGCGTGGCGTGGCGTGGCGCGGCGTGGCGCGGCGTGGCGGGGCGTGGCGCGGCGTGGCGCGGCGTGGAGGGGCGGGACGTGACGGAGCGTGGCCGGGCGTGGCGGGGCGTGGCGCGGCGTGGAGGGGCGGGACGTGGCGGGGCGGGGCGGGACGCGCCGCCCCTGAGGTACCTCGAGAGCGCACTTCCCCCGCCACTTGGCGCCCGCACTATCAAACTAGTGATGCACTACAACAGCACGTACTTTCTGGCGAATTGCTGAAGGTTATGTAATATTATAACGTGACAATTTGTGTCTTATACTGCAACAACTTTTTTAAAAATTCTTAAACACACGATCGGTGAAAAATACACACACACACATATATATATATATATATATATATATATATATATATATATATATATTTAATTCAAATGTTTAAACAAAAACAGCTACGACGACCATGAGATCTGCACCATTCTTTTCAACGTGTCCTTCAGACTATCGAAAAACAAAATTTAATCAAAAACGAAGGAGTCTTGTTTGAGAAACCAATCATTAAGGAACAGATTTCATTAAAGGAAAAATCTCTTTCTTCATAATTGTGTTTGAAAGAAAATTTTGAATTTTGGAAATTTCGAAAAATCAGGATTTTCAACAAAATGAGACCCACACCATTCTCTTAAACGCCCTTCACACTATCCAACAACAAAATGTAACCAAAAAAGATTGAGCTATTTGTTTGCAAACTTTGAAAATGTCCCAGGACCTTTATGTAAAGTATTCCCCAAAATTCAAATAATGATTTCAAATTCAAGGGCCTGTGACATCAGTCAGATCGACGGGGAAATATCGATTTTGGAGAAAAAATGCTGAAAGATTTAGCCGCTAGCGTTGTGCACAGACAGTCATTTTACCGTCAATCGATTTTTCATGCCAAGGATATTACATAAAAAAACATAAAGGTGTCGTTCTCAATTTATTAACATCGAATACTTTGGTCACAGTAGTTCTCGACAGACCCATTCACTTAAATAAAATTTTAAGTTTTAATTCTTTTTTAAACGATTATTGAGACATTTCGAGGAATAATATTTTTTCCAATCAGCAGGCTACAAGAAAATAACAGCAAACTTTTATCAAACCCGGAAACAAATGAAATGTTACTGACGTTAAAATATGATGAAAAATATGACAAAAGTACAATAAAATAGCAGCACTCGATATAAAACAATATGTGGAAGCTCAAAATCTAAAAAAGAAAAACAAAGTTAATTAATAAATTAAAAATAAACGCCAGCCAATGCAAAAGTACTTTCACCTTGGTGGAGGCCTAAAGCAGATCAAATGGAAGTAACAATGTGGTGAGACACGGTTACGAGGAAGGAGAAGGAGAAGAAAAGGAATGGGGAGGGAGAAGGCTTTTCATTTATCGCAATTTTGCAGCTCTTTCCCTTCCCACTTGCAAAATTTTGAAATTTTGGAACCCTTTTGTACCCGGTTATTGAAAATAACAATTTTTTAAACAAAATCTTTACAATACGTTCTTTAATAAATTATTTTACATATCTTAAAAATATTAGTATTGTTGGAATAAAATTCAGACAATTTTAGAAAGAAGATTATTTTGAAAATAAGCCTTATTTCTTTATTTACACTTTTTCTACAAATAATGGTAAATATACTTAATAAGATGTCATAAACACCGATTTTGTACATTCTTTTGATTTTTTAATTATTACAAAAGTACATCTCTATATATCTCTAATGTCATTCATATTTATACTTCGGGCTTTTTTTACACATCATTGCTTTTGTGAGCCCAAAGAATTCGAAATATTTTTGATGTGTCGAAAACTAAAGTATTTCTTTAAAAATGAACTCAATTTAGCCCATTTTTCAGAAACACAGAAACAGAAAAAAATTCTCAAAAACGGCTCAAATTTTTCGATGAATATTTGCATATTGGACTATGTTTTACACTTTTTGATACTCCAAAAGTCATATCTTAATTTTACTATTAGAAAACTGAATAATTCAGAAAATATGAAAAGAAATTTCCTTTAAACGCCGATAGGTAGCTGTAGGGAAGAGAGTACA
This sequence comes from Teleogryllus occipitalis, assembly GCA_011170035.1. Classification (NCBI taxonomy): domain Eukaryota; kingdom Metazoa; phylum Arthropoda; class Insecta; order Orthoptera; family Gryllidae; genus Teleogryllus; species Teleogryllus occipitalis. The sequence continues at coordinate 135,953 of BLKR01003146.1, forward strand.
GTAAAATAAAAAACGAGTCTTAGATTAGAGATATTAGAAAACCCATTAGTGCCAAAACTTCTGTGGTATTGCGTCACTGTAGCACCTCTAGTTTACGTTTTCTCCTTCCTGGATAAATGGAGAACGACGAACTGCTCCATTTTGTCAGCATCCGCGTAATTTCGCGTTCGTAACCAATTTCATGAGAACACCTCTTAATTGAAAATGGTAATTGGAGTGATTTTAATTTGAATAGAGAAATATTGACATTTATATTAATAGAATTCGCGCATCCGCGTGACAATTCTGCACACGCGTTGGATTCTCTTTAACGGCAGCTCTCGCATTCTGAATACTCTGTCTTGCTGTTCACGTTAATTTTGCTTGGGAGACCGATTTTTTCTCTAAACGTCCATAAGGATTAGTTTTAAATTTTTGTTTCTGTCTTTAACAATTCTAAAATCTACATTAGAAAATTTATATTTCTAACGTGGAAGTGTCGAATTCTTGGAACACATGCAAGTTAACACTATAATCCATTCATACAAGGAAACAACGTATTTTCCATGAATTTTAGGTTTTTTGATATTAAAGAATATTCGATGCAATTGTGAAGGAGAGTTATGTGCTTTCCGTATACATTTATTTCATTAATTAACCATACATAGGATTAAAGAAAAATTCTTTGAGATTCATACCAAAAACTATACTTCCAAACAAGTTAGATAATTTGTCATTATAGACATTAACACTTTTGTAGTTTGAAGATGGGTGAAGCGCCGCGGCCAGGCGCCCCCACGCTGCCGCGCGCAGAGGGGGAGGGGGTGAGGAAGCAGCGCTGCGCGGGGGCGGAACCGGAAACACGCGCCCCACCTGCGGAGCAGCGTAGCGAAGCGAAGCGTCGAGGAAGCGACCCGTCACACGCCCTGACGGGCACCTGGCAGCGCTCCCTGCGCCTCCTCCTCTCGCCACCTCTCTCACCCTCGCCCCCGCCCACGCCCACCACCCACTCGCAGCCTCGCCCACGCCCTCTCCCCTTCTCTCACAGCCATGTCCTCGCCCCGTCCCTCATCCTCGTCCCCGCCCACGCTCCCCCCGCCTCGCCCACGCCCAAGCCGGTGTTCTCTCCTCACACTCGTCCCCGCCCATGCTATCGCCAACGTCCCCGCCCCCTCTTCCCCTCACCCTCGCCCACGCCCTCGCCTTCGCCAACGCCCTCCCCCACCTTTCACCCTCGTCCCTCCAATCTCCTGCACCCCAGGCCCCGCCCACGCCCTCGCCCTTGCACTCTCCTACTCTTCTCACACTTGTCCCCGCCTACGTGCTCGCCCCGCCCCCTCTCCCTTTCACCTCCACCCACGCCTTCGCCCACGCCCTTGCCCTCTCTCACGTACGCCCACGCCCCCCTCACCCCATCTCACCCTCGTCCCCGTCCACGCCCTCCCCCCATCCGCCCCGCCCTCGCTCCCTCTCCTCACACTCGTCCCCGCCCACGCTGTCGCCAACGCTCCCGCCTCCGCCTCCTCTCCCTCTCACCGTCGCCCACCCCCTCGCACCTTCTCTCATTCTCATCCCTGCTCTCGCCCCCGCCTCCTCTCTCACCCCAGTCCTCGCCCACGCCCTCACTGCTGGGGATGCGCCGAGTCAGTTGGGGCTCCGGAGGAATTCCGCTGCTTCCTCTTCGTCCCCCAGCGCTGGCGGGCGGCTCCAACGGACGCCTTCCTGAAGAAGCGTATTTTCCTAAAACATTTTAAAGATAACATTTTTGATTTACAATCATCTTCCTTATCTACCTGAAATTGTTTCTTAAAGGCATACCTTGAAGAATATTCTTAACATTATAAGACACCTCTCTCTCTCTCTCTCTCTCTCTCTCTCTCTCTCTCTCTTTCTCTCTCTCCATGTCACAAATTTCTTCGACAAGCTCTCACAAATTGCGAAGAAGAAACAAATTCTCGCCTATTTTGCCTATGATCTGCGAGGAGAAAGGTTGTACTGAAAGATTGCCGGAGTCAGAGGAAGGCGACGGATGATGTCTTCTAAAAAGCTCATTAGAGATAATGAAGTTACAATTTACTGAATGGAAACATTTTAACGTAAATAAAATACATGACTTTTATATTAACGTGCCAATAATAAACATGAAATTCCATGAGAAGTGTACCATGTAATTTCAAATGGTGAATCACAGGGCACCATAGCACGCACTTGTAACTTTGGGTGAATTCGCGACTGATAAGTGACGTTTTTCCTCACAGCTTTTTTTCTTTTACCTGCTTTTCTTTCCTGTTGATGCAAGAGGAATAATTTTCGTTCTGGGAAACGAAATATACGACGCGATCACACTACTACGCAAGGCAACGGAGAGCAAGATAGAATTCTTCGCTGCGGCATCGACGCCTCGCCAGGAAACTGGGCTGTCTGACCTTGCTTGCGGGGGACGTCTATATTACCGACGACTGCGTGCAGATTTAATACAACCAGTGGTATCGTGAGTTGTAACGTTCTGCTGTGGACTGCATTGCCGTTTTCCCTTTTTAGTGTATCTGGAGTAATTTAGCTAGAAGCTATATCTGCAAGCAAAGGGAATAGAATTCTAGTTACTTTAGGCGTACATTATTGAAGTCACTACTATTCAAATAGTAAATCATTCAACGACTGTCGTAACTGAAAAATATAATTTAACATTTTAAAGTTATTGCAAATTTTCTAGCTACAGAATTATTAGGAACTAACAAATCCTTTCGAGGTCAAAGAAAGTGTTAACTTGATGTTACATTTTTATTTCATAAAAAAATGCATTCTAGTTACTTATTTACTGGCGTAATCTTTGTGAGATTTCTTTAAGAAAGGTATTAGATTCAGGTTGTAACACTTTTTTTTAAATGGATTACACAATTCAATGCAATTGAACATAAGTTGAGGAAGTTAATTTTTTTTATTTCCAGAAGGGTTGTTACGTACTGTATTGGTATTATTTGAGTTTTTTTTCGATTCTTTTTTTCTTTTGTATGTTGTGATTTTTTGTACTTGAGGTTTTATGTGTATGTTCATACTTTTTCAGATAGTGTGTGCCTTTTTGGTTACTGTGATTAGAGTACGGTCCTTTGTTAGTTTTTATGTGACAAATGCTAGTGTGTAATGTAATCCAATTCAACGATTACTCTTCAAATTCAACTATTACTTTTCAAAATTTGGTGATTCTGGGAAAGAATATGCTCTCCTTGTTAAATTTTTCGAAAGTACCTGATCTATCTTTTTATTGGTATTGTAACATACCAAAAATGACGGACATTTTTAAGCAAATAAAAGTCGAAATGTTGTAGATATTGCAAAAGACTTAGGTTTCTATGGTGCAAAGACGCAGATGATACCGTAGCAACGCGAAATAACGAGTTCGTTTGGAAGCAGGTACAGGGTGCACCGTAGTAACGCGAAACAACGAGTTAGTTTGGAGGCAGGTGCAGGGTGCTCCGTAGCAACGCGAACAAAAAACAAAAGAGAGAAAAACACAGCGAGCTTTGAAGGGTGGACCAGATTGGGAATGAGGGCATTCCGTGTCGAGACGTGGTGGTGAGCGGATCGCTTGCGCGCTTTATGTGATGTTTGTGGAATTTGGAAAATTGTATGAGGTTAATTATCAAATCGGGACTTGTGATATTTCGTGAGAGTGAACATTGAACTTGAACCTAGAATATTCTCGCATTAGGTGTGCAACTGGAACTTGTAAAATTTACGTGTTGTACCATTGCAGACTCGGACTTACAATATTTTCATGAGTGAACTGGAATGTGAACTTAGAATATTTTCGCGGTGTAGTTACAAGACTTGTCTCAGAAATTTTACCAGTGAATTGTGAAAAGCCAGGTTAGATGATAGAAAATAATATTAGAAAGATATTATTCTGACTTGGAAAAAGCAATCAGTTTGAGATAGGTGCCCACCTGAGGCGCAAAACGAAGCGTATAAGCAGTGCTTGTGAAGTGGTTGGAGGAAGTTTCGACTTGGTCGCTGATCATCGTGGACTTCAACAAGAAGGAAGATTGGTCTATTCTACGTGGCGACATCGAGCGACGTGCGCGCGAAGAGGCAAGAAACGATAAAAGGTTCTATAACGCTGTTATTGCAATAACGAGAAAAATGGACATGACCTAACGATGAATTGTAATAATCAATGATAGTTGATAACTTTGGCATGCATAATAAATTATAATTCATAGTTTGAAAGAAAGCTGATTCTCATTTGTCATTACATGCAATCCTTGAAGACATTCCGAATTATTTTCAGATTCCTCGCCCCTCCGTATGGATAGCAGATTGTGTAATTGGTTATGGAGTAAGTAGCAACAATTATTTCATAAGAACCTGTCGACCGAGCTTGCGGGATTTACATTTATTAGTATACGTTTTAGTATCGAAAGAAGACCCCATACCCTGTATTACAGTGGGAACATGTCAACTGTAATAAAACTAGTGACATCCATTGGTAATACGGATGCCACTCATCGAGCAAATTCAATCATCTGCTCGAGACATTCATCCAAAAATCTTGCATCAAAGGGAGTGTAAGGAAGGTGACTATACATATATATATATATATATATATATATATATATATATATATATATATATATATATATATATATATGTATATATATATACATTATATATAATACGGGATGAGGGGTGAGGGAACCGGGAGCGGTAGCTCAATGCATCAACTGTTGTCACTGCAGCGCCTCTGCCCGGGAAGTCGTAGGTTCGAATCCTGACGGCGGCAGGATTTTCGACACTAGCTTTCCAGCTAGGTTGAATTCAGTCGCTGTCTGGAGGAGAATTCTAGCGGCCGGCTGCTCTGATCGGTAGATTTCCGTGTTTTTTCCGATCAACACCAGGCGAATGCCGGAGCAGGACCCTAACAAACGGGCCACGGACCGCGCGCGATCTGTCCTTCCTCTTTCTTATCCGATCCTCTCCCCTTACACACGCTTACACTAACATTCACTACACTACCACATATTCCGGGAGATCGGTCGGGAGTTTAGAGCTTGTCCAGGCTGGGGCGGTGTCCCGCTGGTATGAGAGTCCTGGTTAGGGGGAAACCCCACAAGCGTAGGTCGGCGCCGGATCTCGCCATCCAGCGGGGGAAGATCACCGCCATCTCCCGCGAAAAAAAAACATGCACTACACTAACGGGAATAATGACCAAAGCAGTTGACGCACCCGGAAACACGAAAAAATCAAACAGATGAGGGTGTATATACGGGACAGGTGTATATACTTATTTTACAATGTTCTATTTAGATCTGAAAAGCATGATTTACTTTGTGTGCTTATGTAATTTGTAATTCTGTAATTTCTTTGCATCAGCATTTAATAGCATTGAATTCACGATCGGCAGTTACAGGTTTCGTAGATTGTGGTCTATGGTTTATGATGTTCTCACCAATAAAAATCTCTCACATATTCCGTAACAGTTTTTGTTAAGGCATAAACTTTTGCAGCCGAAATGTGGCTATCTTCAGTACTACAGTAAACTTGTCGTAAAATTAGAAAACTTGTCATAACATGATAAAACTTTGAGCGTTAATAAAAATGTATCATAAAACTGCGTCTGACATTTCTGTTCTTAGAAGTTTATTTTAGGACATGGATAGTGTTGTAATATCAAACATTGTGATAATTCATTTATTAAAATTGTATTGTCATCGAGGTAATAAGAGCAGTCCTGTTACAAAGATTTATGATGTTTAAAAATATTCAAAATATGTAAGAAATTTGAGCTCGATGAGGAAACAACTAACATTTCACACATCAGCCAAAGCATGGAAGAAATATTTTAACATTGTTCGGCACAGTGCCATCTGTTTCAGATTTACCCCTTCTGCCACTCCGGCTTGTAGATCGATAATTGCACAATAATTCAATTCCTAAGTCGTCACTTACTACAAAATAGATGATCGTAATAGGTTTGATAATACTCATACTTGTTAATAAAAGAAATATTAGTAATGTTTTCGCATATAAACGGATAAATTGATTTCTGATTAAAACACGACTATTTCAAGAGTTTGAGGATTTCTTGAAGATGCTGTAAGTAAAATTTTAAATAAAGACATTATTTAATTTTTTAAAGTTCTCATTTAATTACTACAGATAAGTACACTGAAGCATTTTATTGTTTATACCACGACGTATTTCCAACCACGCAACTTTGCATTTCAAATAAACTGTATTCTCTGTTGATAATGAACTGTTATCTCTGTTGATTGATGTTAAGGTAAGGCAATTTTTGTGTCTCTCCATTCAGCCAAACCTCAAATAGAACGTCCACTTAAATGAATGGAACACAACATTAACATCTTTATTCTACGCGTTCACAATGGATTCCGTCAGTTATCAATCATACTGCTCGTTGTTTAAATTTTGCAAATGTTCATTCCTGCCTGAGATATGGCATACTATTCTAAGGAAAACATCCTAGAGTTACTAAACCTTTAGATTACAGAAAAGAATTGTACGAATAATACGCAAATCTCACCCATGTGAAAGACTCTTGAAAGACTATTATTTGGGCAGTCGGAACGCGAGTAGCAGTTGTTACGCTTGTGTCGCCATCTACTCTCCTTCCTGCCCTGAGAAACTCTCTATAGCGATCTACGAGCGCCCCGGCAACCAGTCTGCGCTAGTCGGTCGTCGGGTTCACACTGTTTAGTTGCGTTTCTTTTCCCATATATTAATATGTATGTTCTTAATATACGTTGTCTTTGGTATTAGCCGTCTGTTTTATTGCTCGTTCTTGAGCTGAGATGCTAATCGTCACACTATTAAGCCATGAATTTTTACCAGAGTACTATAGGAAAGCTACTATAGGAAGCGCTAGTGTTGCTGGGTACAGCTGCTGCTTAGGATCGCTGACTTCTGCACATAAAAATGGCTAATTTATGAGCAATTCGAAAAGTGTCTTCTAAATGTTCAATTATTCACAATATGCACATATTTATTTATTTTATTTTATTTACTTTACGTCAACAACAGTAACAAACTGTGTGTGACATACTATGGGGAGAAGTGAATTCTGTGCACGTTTTCAAAATTCCCTTAATCCCTTCTGTGTTTTTTGCATGGATTGTTAATAAAAGTATTCGCTCCGAAGTAATAAAATATATTTTCAAGGGCAAATCAGCAATAAATTTGGGCTCTTATCCCTCATCATGTCCTTCGTCAAGGAATAATAATTCCTGCCGCGACAACATGGAGAACGATAATTTGAATAACTATATTTCCCACAGAATTCTAGAAGACGTGCACAAATAATGAAGTTACATTTACGTCCAGAAGTAAAACAAGAGGTCATCTCATCATTTAGCCAAAGGATCAGGGAAACGACGTAAAACCTGGTCGAAATGGGGGTCATTGACCCAGAGGCTGCGGTACAAGACTTGTTACAGGTCGTTTAGAAATATAGTCCAAATGGCAAATAATACATTATATATAAAAACCGCTGGGAAAAGCGCGAACATCGACGCTATCTTTTGTAAAATTACGAGCCTGCATGCGTCTCACAAACCTACACAGCAGCCACGCACGTTTTAAGTATCGTTGCAGCACTTCCTATTTTAGTTCCTGTATGAAGGTGCTGCAAGAGAGGGCGTCGCTGCAGTGGTCTCCACCACGTTATTTGGGAGTTGGAAGGCCTTGCAAAGGTCCGGAAGAACTGTTTTGCTTTATGGAGGTAAGCACTCAGCTTTGCAATTACCAGAAAACGAATATATTCAAGAAAGTTAAAAATGGTTCTAAGGGGAATAACATAGCTAAGAGCTGTAACGACGTAACTTTTTTAATGATATTCGTCTCTCGGTCTGGGTCTCAGAGGGGAGTAGCCACGCGACGTCAGTAGAGAACTCAGTGGCTCTAAACTGTATGTAACTCCGAAGCAAACGTGAAGAAAAAGCCTTTTTTTCTTTTTGTACATATGTGGCTGCGAGAGATAGATAGATAGATTTATTACTAATTCTGCAAATAAGTTCCAGAACTTGGTGGCAGAGTACACTAACTAAACATTACAGAACTTAACAACTATACACAATTTTACAAATTTTACACACTTTACAAATTAACATAAACATTTCACCGTGCAAGCTTCCATAGCACTCCACTTCACTTCACTTGACTTCACTTCACTTCACTTCACTTCACTTCACCTTGCCTCGTCTCACCTCACCATACTGCCAATCACTTTTGCCAATCACGTTTTAATGTGATTCTGACACACTCTTTTCCCTCAACTTCACATCACTGCACTACACGCCACTGCACATAATAATAATAATAATAATAATAATAATAATAATAATAATAATAGTAATAATAATAACAGTAATAATAATAATGTTATAATAATAATAAGACACATATAAACATCTAGGAATTTAATTTATTTTTAAATTTGCTGACATCATGAGGAAAGGGATTGTCACAGGCAAGCCGTTCTAGTCTCTAATACTTCGATTCGCGAATGAATATTTCCCAACGTCCGTTTTCTGAATTCTTGTCTGAATTTTGTTCATGTGATCCGCTCTGCCGAAATATGTAGGTTTCCCTAATCGACTTTGAATTTGTTTCCACGGTCGAAAGCCTGTGTACGCTTTATACATAGCATAGAGACGCGATTTCATTCTCCTTGTTTCGAGTGACTCCCATACTTTATTCCTGGTACCCCTGAAAGCAAATTTTGAAGCTCTACGCTGAACCTTTTCTAGATTTCTTTGCTGCCAAAGTCTGTATGGGTCCCAACATATCGCGCCATATTCTAATATGGGTCGCACTAATGACATATGCCAGTTCTTTGGCACTCACTGAACTCTTTTTCAGAATCCGCATAATAAGATGCAAAGATCTCCATGCTTTACCTACAACGAAATTTACTTTCCCCATAATGATCATTCATTTGCAAAAGTTGCTAACGGGAGTGCAAAAACAGTCAGAAGTTTCAATAGATATTCAAACATTGGTTAGACAAGATTCCTTTATTGAGATTATCCCTTTCTGTTGGTACTTAAATGTGTGTAAGGGATAATCATTCACGTGCCAAAATTACCAAAGGCGATGCAAAGGAATCAGAAGGTACAATAGGTGTTCAAACATCATTTTAACACGACTCCTTTATTGAACTTGAACCTTTCTTTTGCAAGACTCCTTTTTGTTTCCTGCTTTTTGTCATTTGTTTGTAAGAAAATCATTCATGGGCAAAGGTTGCCAACGTTAGAGCAAAGGAACCGAAGATTTCAATAGGAATTGAACATTACTGTGAATAAAGATTCCTTCATTATGATTGTGTTTTTTTTTTCTTTTTGTACATCGGTGTTTGTGAAGGACTATCATTTGAATATAAGAAGGGTATATTTCTTGGAATTGTCAAGCTGTACTTCTTGCTGTGAAAAAGGGCTCACATTATTTTATAATTTTATACATTTTTCAATTGTACTATTGGTCATTTTTTGAGGTTTTTTATGATAATGTAATATACAATCTTAAAAATCTATTTTATCAGTACAATGGGAAATCAATCTTTCTATTCTAAATTATAGTCAACAAAGAGGCCCCGATACTCACATATAAGAGTGTGTTACCCTTGAGAAAACCTAAACTGAATTGCAGAATTCAGCAGATTCTCACATATCCGTACTGTATAGGATTCAAAATGCATCGTAATTTTGGCGGAACTGCAAATTAATTGATAATAATTGTCGTAAGTTGTATTCAATAAGATCAAATTCAATAAGACCAATTTAGAAACGCCAAGAGTCTTGATTCAAATTTTCTTCAACCGTCATCAGAAAGAGTTCACAGATGGTCAATTAGCTATCCATACTTATGACAGCCAAGTAAAGCTCTTAATGGTGCTTACCCACGCCAGGAAATAATTATCAAAGCAGAAGGTACAAACGATGAAGAATATTTGAATGCTGTGATCACTCCGCTTTCCCTCTTAACGTAAGCTGTGGTTTTAAATTTACGCCGAATCCTGTGTTCGCAAAGACGTGCTCCGTAATTGAATATTCTGTGCCTTGGCGTTCACGAGGCAGCCTCTTGCAGCTGCGTGCAGCTCCTTTCCATCCTTTGCGGCAAGGCGAGACTCTGCCCATTGATCTCCTTTGTGAAAAGGCCTTCGCTACTTCTCTTAAGCTGCGGTTAATCATCACTGTTTCCTTGGGACAAAGAAAACCAGGGCAACTTTTGACGACGGGGTGTTTAAACGCATGCTTGGCGCTTCTCATAAATTTTTTATTGCCATGAAAGTTTAGGAAGAAGATTACGAAATCGTTAAGAATACACTCAAGTACTTAACTAAAGCGTAGCTCCCCTCATTCCCTTTTTGAGATGTTTTTCTTTTATTCAAATTTATACAGAGATGTCCAGAATGTTGATTAAGTATTGTAAGCGATTGATGTAGTATGTAAAAGAATAAAATATGAAACCACATAAAATACCAGTCACATAAAATACCAGTGTAAATTTATTGGTTGGTAAGTCAACAGACCACGTGTTCATTAAATGTGTTCGTGCGGTCGCGCAAGATTAATGACTGATTTTTCAACAATACATATTTTACATTATACAATTCGCGTTTTATTTCAAAATGAGTTTAAAAGAAGAACTGAGATTAAAAGCTCAATTAATTTCCTTGTCCTTACGAATCATAATCGTACAATACACGTATATTACGTATAATACGTATATTACTCATAATAATTTACCTGACCAAAAGACAGCACTATTAGTGTTTTCTGATTATCAAGAACATAAAATGTTTGAGCCAAACCATTAACCATACCCCAGAAAACACTATTTTCTTCTAAGAAATAGTGTTGAAATTTTTACCCAGCACTGCCCTGTGCTTCTGAACACCTACAAACTCCTTACAATGCTCGGGAGGTGGCGGTGGTCTTCTCCAGCTGAATGGCCAAATCCGGCGCCGACCTACAGTCGGTTAACTGGGTTTCCCTCAACCATGTATCTCCTACCAGCGGGACACCGCCCCAGCTGGGGCGAGAAAAGTTCTAAGTCCCCGACCGATCTCCTGGGATGTGTAGTGCATGATAGTGTAAGTGTGTGTGTGTGTTAAGAGTGAGTGTAGGGCAAGGAATATGGAGGATAGATCGGGCGCGGTCCGTAGCCCGTTTGTCAGGGTACTGCTCCGGCATTCGCGTGATGTTGATCGGAGAAACCACGGAATCCCGGTTCACTCGATGGACCAAACGTCCATCGCGTACGGCAGACGTTAAGTAGAATGCTGAGCCCGACGACGCACAAGACCGGGAGCGGTAGCTCAGTGCATGAACTGATGTAACTGTAGCGCCTCTGATCGGCAGGTCCTATGTTTGAATCCTGACGGCGGCAGGATTTTCGACACTAGCTTTTCAGCTAGGTCGAATTCAGTCGCTGTCTGAAGAAGAGTTCTAGCGGCCGGCTGCTCTGATCGGTAGTTTTCCGTGGTTTCTCCGATCAACACCACGCGAATGCCGGAGTAGTACCCTACCAAACGGGCCACGGACCACGCGCGATCTGTCCTTCCCATTCCTTGTCCTATCCTCTCCCCTTACACACACACTTACACTAACATGCACTACACTACCACTATTCCGGGAGACCGGTCGGGAGCTTAGAGCTTGTCGTGGCTGGGGCGGTGCCCCGCTGGTGGGAGAGTCCTGGTTAGGGGGAAACCCCACTAGCCGACGGTAGGTCGGCGCCGGATCTCGCCATCCAGTGGGGGAAGATCACCGCCATCTCCCGAGAAAAAACATGTACTGCACTAACGGGACTAATGACCAGAGCAGTTGACGCGCCCGGAAACACGAAAAAATGAATCAACGGCGCACACGGAGTAGTCAGTAGAAGAGCGCTCTATAGCCCGCTGACCGAACCAGTCGAATTGGACGTGCAGTGGAAGTAGTGGTCAGAGGTTTCGTCTCCGGAAATGTTGGCGATAATCAACGAGGCCGTGGAAAGTCGACCATATATACAGCGGTTTTTACTTTGCTGCCACTGACATTTGATCAGCAGTTACGGTGATGTCCAATCGGGACCTTCACTTCGTCACACGTCACATCGGAACACGTCCCTTCAGTGACGTCATAATGGTTACTTTTCGCCGTCCTATTGGATGACACCGTAACATCTGATATCCTTCAAACGAATCTCTGTAAAAGCTGCGGTATAAGTACTTTGAAACGTCGCGGTGAGCCCCTTCCGATTTGCAACGCCGACGTGAACAGAGCTATTTTTCTCTTTAGGAACGCCGAGGTGAACGGAGTTATTCCGGTTCGAAACTTTGAGGCAAACGTTATTCGAAGAAGTCATTAGGCGTGAACATTAAAGTAATTAGGCGTGAACATTAGGGGTGTAGTCAGGACGTGATTTGCAGATAAGGTATAACCCCCGTGTACTTCACATTATAACACTGTTTCACATAAGGAATGTGAAGAATATTATGTTTAGCATAGAAAGCGGTGCAAGAAATTGCAATATCCTTTCTGGTGTTCATAAATCAGACAATCCAGGCGAGATTCTGCAGAATCCAGTCGAAACGAAGAGCTTGCGATGGGCACGAGCGAAAGGGAATTGTGCAAGCGTGATTTGTTTTGTGAGACGTGGAAGGAGAAGAAAGCTGTGAGTGCAAACCACGCGCCCGGAGGCGTCATGCCACCCTTGCGCGAGAGCCACCCTTGCGCTGCCGGGGGCGGCGCGAAACAGCTGCCTGCGCTGCAAGAACAGCGGAGAGCGGCCGTGGGGATTGCTGCCAAATACTTCGTAAATAAGTATTTACGTACTCAAAATACATTTGGTTATGAATAGCTAAATGCATATGTATTTATAATACTTCAAATACTCAAAATACAGTAAACACAATCATTTTTAATTTTTCCTTTTTATTGAAACAATGTATTGTAATTGCCAATTACAATAAATGACTAATTGACAGTCATAAATTTCTGAACAATAACTAACACGTATAACTCAAATAAGTGGAATTTCGTTTTTAGGCGACCAGGTTTGAAACAAATCATCAGAAAATAAACCACTATTTGACGAATGTATAAAACCCGCAAGGGAAAACGGTCGTTCAACTGGCGCAGATGAACGTAAACTCGTGATATAAGTAAAGTTCCGACATGGAGGCACTAAAAAGGTCGAAAATAGCAAGGCAAATAGGCGCTTAAAAACTAAAAAATAAGCAGAGAAATAGACATTATAGTTGACAATAGGCAGGCACTTAGGAAGTAAAAGCTTAAAAGTAGGCAGGGAAATGGGCATTATGGTTGAATAATATTAAAATTTATACGTAATACGTACTGCATAAAAGAACACAATTCTCTAAAACCAAATCGAATTTCTTCAATTGTCAAAAGGGTTGTGTGGTTAGATAATATTGCCTAAGAGTTGACTCGTGTAGAATTTTATGTGTTTAGGTTAAACTGGTTAAATGTTGGATTTTCAAGTTTTGAAAATGGAATGTTTGCAGCATGGCACAAGTCAGTGTTGAAATTATTTCTTGTGTTCACTTTTGGCTGCACTTGCTCAAGAAGGTTTGAATAGTTTTTCTCACTTTTTTCGCATTTTTTGCATGAGTTGCAGTGTTTTTATGTTGTAAGAAATATTTTTTGTATAGTTTACCACCTTTTCACAATGCAGGCAAAAAGTACATTCCCAGTCCGCCATGAATCTTCTCCATAAATCCACTCTTTTAACAATGCACTTCTTGAAACTTTCTCTTTTGGCCTTGTAGGTACAAGGAAATTTGGCATAAGGAATATAAGCATGCTTAATAGGAACAGAAACTTTACTGATCAGGCATGCACTGAACTTCGAACTTCGAAAAATTATCGAAAAAAACTCCAATCTTAAGTAATTCGACCTTCTAAAAGAGAAAGATGCCAGAAGCGCAATTTTTGAAGATAGTTGCGTTCTTGTTAAGGAACAAATAGCTCACTAATCATTGCCAAGATCGGAAATACAAGAGCAATTTCCTGTTTTCTGGAGCGTCCTGACTGGCTTCGGCGAAGTAGATAATGTTATCCACTTGGTGTCAAATTCTCATTCGTCTCTAAGCGGTGTCCCTGCTCGTCGCGTTACAGAGAAGAACACACAGGACACAGAGCTTCTCGATCGAATCAGCCCTGTTAGATTTTAGGCGGTTGTTACTTGTTTCGTAACAGTGATTTTTCAGAAAGCGATTGTAGAAAACAAAATATAGTGAACAAAAAATATTAAAATTGCGGAAAATTCAATATAGGAACTTATTATAATAGAGCGTTAAGACGCTCGATTAGGCAATTATCTCTAAAATAGGCATTATAAAACCCTCGCAAAAGCTGTTTCTGAGGTAAACATTGATAATGGGGTAAGTGGCCTAAAATATATTCAAATAAATAAAACAAGCAAAAAGGTCATTGTCGGAACTAGTTTTAATGAATAAACGCATTTTTTGCTGTAAAATAATTGTCCAGCATTTTTACTGATTTGATTTAATAATTTAAAAATTAAGAGAATTCACATTCAACAGTTAAAAGGGGCTTTTATTTTTGTTTCAATACGGTTCTTTCACTAGCAGAATAAAGCAAGAAGAAACTATCATCGTTATCTTAATATGTATTTGAAGTATTGTAAGTATTTCCTTTTTTAAATACACTTATTTTATGTATTTAAATAATCTCTACGTATTTCAAACTGAAGTATTTAAATGTAAATGTAAATTGAGTTGTATAGGTGTACATACGTGTACTATATTTTTATGTGTTCTGATTTTTCTAATCTTTCCGATATTGAGATAATTCAAGCTGGTAATTTAATATTTATTTTCATAAGAATTTAATTTTTTTATCAAAAATAGTCTTTGGAAGAAATGCAAGTACTGTTTATGATATGTGTCAATTGATAAAAGAAGCATGCCAAAAATTAATAATAATAATAATAATAATAATAATAATAATAATAATAATTTTGATTATTGATATACTATCTAAATTATAATATGTATCAAGAATTTGAAAGTCATGCTTTTATATACGATATCCGTGTGACTTCTATCTGAGTGCTAGTGAACTGTGCACGATTAAATAATAATAAAATTAATAATAATAATAATAATAATAATAATAATAATAATAATAATAATAATAATAATAATAATAATAATAATAATAATAATAATAATAATAATAATAATAAACAAATGGAATTACGACAAAATATGATACAGCAAACTCAGACACAGGCAGGTGAACTGGAGGAGAACATCTAGAGGAAGAAACAGTAGCTGAAATTCAGGAAGTAACACCACTCAATATTGAGAAAGAGAAACTTATTTGTAATCTGAAAGACAACTACGAAAAGTATCATATTTTGTATACAGGTATACCACTTCAAGATCGTCCTCGTATACCAAAAATCACGGTAATGAGAAGTTTTACGATGTCTGTAAAGAGATGAATCTTATCTTCAAAGATTTGTGTCTTACACCCAGTACTCTGGAAGAGCTAGCTGGACAAGTGCATTGTGCTGCCCTGGCTGTTTGTGTGTGTACGGGAAGAGAAATAGTAAATAACAATAAACGAACGTCAACTTGTTTCAACTCCAGAATTGAGAAAACACCATTATGGAAGAGGAATATCCAGGAAAAAATCAATAAAGCTAGGAAAGATATTGGCCATTTGACACAGTATTTTGCCAAGAGAGGAGATATCTCCAAAAGGATGAAAACAGGAATAAGATCTATAGCTAGGAGGTTAAAAATCAGAATGAATTCTAAGAACCTGGATCAAAAGTTGGAAGCAGAGGAAGACAGACTCAAACAAAGAATTACAGCGCTGGGGGCTAGAATCAGACGATACAGCGAATCTTCCGAGAAAAGGCGGCAGGAATCGACTTTTTCTACCGATCAGAAGAGATTCTACAGACAACTGGAAGCAGCCGATGAGAGAGAGCAGCGAGGTGAGCCTCCGAGTGAGGATTCTATGTTTAATTTCTGGTCTAAAATCTGGGATACACCTCAACAACACAATGAGCAAGCTTATTGGATCCGCCAAGAAATAGAAGCTTGCCGAAATATAGATGAAATGCAATCAGTTACGATTACTGAAGCTGATATTACAGCAGCCACCAGAAAGACACAGAACTGGAAGGCACCTGGTTCTGATGGCATTCATAATGTATGGTGGAAATACTTTCCTGCTCTCCACCCTCACCTAGCTAATTTCTTTAACGCTGCTCTGCAAGATCCAGTCACTTTACCTACATACTTGTTGGCGGGGAAAACAATTATGTTGGCTAAACAAGGTGACAATAGTAAACCAGAGAACTTTCGGCCAATCACATGTCTGTCAACACTATACAAAATATTGACATCAGTTATAGCTTCCAAAATTAATGATCATCTGATAAATCAAAACCTTTTACCTCCTGAGCAAATTGGATGTCAAAAGGGGACACGAGGATGCAAAGAGCTTTTAGTTATAGATAGTGTGATCACACAGCAAGTTCGCAAACGCCTACATGATATATCTGTAGGATGGGTGGACTACAAAAAGGCATTTGACTCTGTTCCTCATTCATGGCTTTTACGCGCCCTTGAAATTTATAAGATTAATCCAGTTTTATTGAATTTTCTCTCTGTATGCATGTCCGAGTGGAAGACCTTTATTCACGTTAGGCAAGGTGGTATTTCCTATCAGACCAGGGAAGTCAGAATTCGGCGAGGTATGTTTCAGGGCGACAGTTTGAGCCCACTGTGGTTTTGCATCGCCCTCATCCCGCTGAGCAGAATGATAAGAGAGTCCGGATATGGATATTGTATAAAGAGAAATCCGGATGTTCGCATATCGCATCAGTTTTATATGGATGACCTTAAACTCTACGCATGTAATAAAGACCAACTACATAGTGAGTTTATGCTTGTCCAACAATTCAGCAAAGATATCTGCATGGAATTTGGTTTAGATAAATGTGCGATATTAAATGTCAAACGTGGTAAAGTTCAAGAACAGGAAGGAGGATTACAACTCTCTAGTGACATCATTATTCAAAGCCTTGGCAATGAAGACACTTACAAATACCTAGGAATGTTGCAGCTATTGGAAATTTCTGACACAAATGCCAGAAATACGATTCAAAAGAAGGTAATCTCCAGAGTAAATAAAATATGTGAGACGCATATCAATTCGAGAAGCAAAATTACTGCAATTAACACATGGGCTATTCCTGTTGCAACATATACCTTCGGAGTGATAAAATGGACCGACACCTCTTTGCAAACTTTCGACAGAAAGCTGAGAACGACGCTAACTAAACATCGACTTCACCATCCGCATAGTTCGATACAAAGGTTATATCTATCTCGAAATAAAGCAGGCAGAGGACTGCTAAATTTAGAAGTATTATGTCGTCAGCAGGAGGAGAAACTCCATAATTTTTCCTTTCACGTGACACTCCACTTCACAAGGCAATTTGTTTTCAGGATAAAAACATCAGCCCATTAAGTTTAGCCCAAGAAAGTAGAAGCTTTTCCTATCTAACAGCTCAGGACCGAGTTGATGTCTGGAAGACGAAAGAGCTACACGGCCGGTTTATAACAACGCTGACTGCTGATGATATTGATCTCAAATGGTCCACGGAATGGCTACGAACAGCGGGGCTTTATGGTGAAACAGAGGGATTCCTCTTCTCCATACAAGACCAAGTAGTGAAAACAAGAGCTTATCAAAAGTATGTCTTGGGCCAACAGATCAATAGCAGGTGCCGATTGTGTAAAATCAACAATGAATCAATCCAGCATATAAGTAACGGATGTCCATCTTTGGCGCAAACTGAATATTTACAACGACATAATAATGTAGCCAAAGTAATTCACCAGGCACTGGCAAAGAATTATCAACTTGTAGAAGAGGAGCAACCCTATTACAAATGTAAGCCTCAGCAAGTTATCAGTAATCATTTGGCACGAATATTATGGGACAGCACGATTATAACAGACAGGGCGGTTGAAGCAAACAGACCAGATATTGTCTTATTTGATAAAACAACAAAAAGAGCAATGATAATCGATGTTGCAGTTCCCACAGACGACAAACTGGTGTCAACTATTGCTGAAAAGAAACGAAAATACAAACCTCTCGCTGTGGAGTTGAGGGACATGTACAGG
Source organism: Teleogryllus occipitalis (assembly GCA_011170035.1). Classification (NCBI taxonomy): domain Eukaryota; kingdom Metazoa; phylum Arthropoda; class Insecta; order Orthoptera; family Gryllidae; genus Teleogryllus; species Teleogryllus occipitalis. The sequence goes on from BLKR01003146.1 coordinate 154,131, forward strand.
TTGCAGAGCGTAGACATAGTGCCTGTGATAGTGTCAGCAAATGGCGTGGTAACCAAGGATTGGTTGAAAACTGGACAAAGGCTGCGATTAAAAGAAAAACACCTCAGAACAATGCAAAAAGCCGCTTTACTGGGCACAGCAAATATAGTCAGGAAATTTTTGAGTCTCGATTAGGGAAGAAAGCGTACTTAGAATAAGAAGCCATCACTTGAATCCATCAAAATGTAAAAGACTACAAGTTGTGAGAACTGTACTAACACAAGACCATAAGTAAAAGTATTTCTTCACCGAAGCTCCATGACTTCGTACTGACAAATTGTGTCTTGAGATTGTCCTCCGACACTTTTTGTAGTGAAAAGAAAACAAATAATGATAATAATAATAATAATAATAATAATAATAATAATAATAATAATAATAATAATAATAATAATAAAGGACTGTGTGAACTGTGTGATAGCTATGAATGTGCTATATGGTTATACTGAGAAACAATGATGTTTGGCGACCTTAAAAATGTACTACAATCGTAAATTTCGAGGTCTGAAATGAACTTCAAGCCATCGCGTAGCGTTTTCCTCATTTTCGAAAATTTCGGTTTAGAACGTTACGCGTGGAACGGGAATTGCGCTAGTTTTCCTCGTGCGTTAACTCGGCGCTCGGTGTTGTTGACATGTCATAACACACAGCAAGCACACTACAGTCCAATAAAAACGAGAGTTATATTTTATTTATATTTTCCTCTCAAAGGTTTGTAGGGATTGGGTCGCCAGGTTAGGCTGTACGCTGACTTCATTGCAGCAATATTCTGTTTCGTGTTGAGAGCAGTGGCGACTGGTGTTCCAACAAGCTGGCAGAAGAACTCTAACGAATGACGGAAATGTAAATTCCAAAATTGAGTAGCTCAATGGAAAAGAGGCACATGCCCCATATCTGCATATTTTGAGTTTCTTTTAGGATTAAGAAGCTCCTGCCATCTTGCGTCAATTTCAATAAACATTTGCGTAGTGGCATGATCCTATTCTTAAACAAGGAGCATAATAATATCTCTAGATTATGATTACTAGACATAGCTAGTTGAAAAAGGCACGTGCCATCTTTTTTTGCCTTTTATCTCTAGTGGTTAGTCAATTTTCGTGATAGTTTGACAGAAATGAAACAAACCAATCATACATTCATGACATGCGATTAAAATATTTGAGGCATATGCCACTACTTCATTTGCACAAATTTCCTGAACTATTACTTATACACACTTAAACACTTGAATTATAACTTACACACACTAGAAATGTTTCAACTAATATTTAATAAAATATCTAATACAGCATCTAATTTAAGATCCTGGTTAAAAATAGAACACAGTGTCAATATTTCACAAAAAATAACTTTCAGATTTTCCTTGCTTCTGTAAAATAGTTGTTCTGTGGCATGGGGCATTCCACTGGGCAACACAATTCAGAACACTAATATATAATACAATGTATGCAATTCATGTAAATTAACTAAAACTAAATTTACTAGAAGTCTATATTCAAACATTGCGTACGAGTACATCTTTTAATGCGTCAGTCACCTCCCGCTCACATGGCTCTGGCTTTGATTTCGCGTATAGACACTCGAGATTTTGCGGTAGTTCAGTTGATTTATTCCATTAGGGCTTTTGGGCGCGTCAACTTCTAAGGTCGTTAGCCTCGTTCTAAGGTCGCTAGCCTCGTAAATGTGCATGTTTTTATCGCGGGAGGTGGTGGTGATCTTCCCTCGCTGCGAGATCCGGCGCCGACCTACCCGTCGGTTTTTTAGTGACTGATTTCTTCGTGTTTCCGGGCGCGTCAACTGCTTTGGTCACTAGCCACGCTAGTGTAGTGCATGTTTTTTCTCGGGAGATAGCGATGATCTTCCCCGCTGGATGGAGAGATCCGGCACCGACCTACAGTCGACTAGTGGGGTTTCCCCTTAACCAGGACTCTCCCAACAGCGAGGCACCGCCCCAGCCGGGACAAGTTCTAGGCTCCAGACCGGTCTCCCGGAATATGTGGTAGCGTAGTGCATGTTAGTGTAAGTGTGTGTGTAAGGCGAGAGGATAGGTCAAGGAAGAGGAAGGACAGATCGCACGTGGTGCGTGGCCCGTTCGGTAGGGTACTGCTCCGGAATCCGCCTGTTGTTGATCGGAGAAACCACGGAAAACTACCCTACCCGTCGGCTTGCAAGGTTTTCCTCAACCAGGTATCCTCACCAACAGGACACCGCCCCAGCCAGAACAAGCTCCCGACTGGTCTTCTTACATGTGTGATACTGTAGTGCATGTTAGTGTAAGTGTTTGTTTAGTGTGAGGATAGAACAAGGAAGAGGAAGAAAAGATCGCACGCGGTCCATGGCCCATTCTTTAGGGTACTGCTCCGGCTTTCGCCTGTTGTTCATTGGAGAAATCATGGAAAACAATCGATGAGAACCGCCGACCGCTAGAATTCTCTTCAAGAGAGCGAACTCTCTTCCAGAATTTATAAGAAATTGCGAAATATCGTAAATCATGCCAATAGATGTGTGAAAAAGGTACTTCAGACATTTGTTTATTTTTTACACACATTCAAAGCAATTATAGAAAAATGTGCGGGCATTGCGATTTGGAGAGAATGAATCCTCATGTTCATTTTTCAGTTAAATTATTTAAATTCTCATTTTATCAACAATGGTGCTCTAATTAACCCGGCTTTTGCGGCGGAGGAAACAAACAAACACTAGAAAACAAATTGTAAATAATCGTAGCTCAATTCGGTTCATACAATGTGTATTAAATTGCTTAATTTATACGATCCATGGCGATGGGACAGGTAACAAAATAATTGAAATGCTGGAACTTCTATTAAAGGTAGTTCTACCCATGTTAACTCACACTAATTAATCATGCTCTAACGAGAATTTTCCTCATGCCTGGACGATGGGACATGTAATACCTTTTTCCTTTGTGGATTCTCTGTACTAACTTTCTGATTTGTCCCATTAATATGGTGACGACGCTCTCAAAGGTGCAGAAAAAGTTGAATATGAGCAGATTACGTCTCACTATATTTAATCATTTTAATTTATAAAATGGATGTCAGTCTGGATTTACAGACGATGTACACGTACAATGGAAATACTGACTAGTGGTGCTACAGAATTGCACAGACTTTCTCGTAGTGATGTTTTCTATTTTTTTGGTGTGGACTGGATTTACGGTCTTGCCCCATCCTCTTGCCAGCAGCCATCTATGGACACTAAAAGTACAATTTTTGGATACTTTTCTCTATTTTTCGGTTTTCTGATTATAGAACCGAAATATTATTTTAAGAATATTAGAGAACAGTAAAATCTCGTCATAAACGGCATTGCAAAACTTGGAACAGTTTTTAAGAAAATGGCGTTTAAGCGGGACTGTAAACGTGAAATTTGAAACTCGTTTTCACAGAAAATTTGAGTTTTCGAAAAACTTCATTTAAAGTCATTTGACCCGCTTTAACTTTAAAATGCAATAGTGTTTAGGGAGTGTTTGTTTTAATTTGTACTAAATTAATTTAGGATATCTCATTGCAGCTCTGTAGTTAAGTTTAAGCTTACAGGCAATAAAATTAATGAATACAATTTTAACAGTATATACAACATCAGGAACTTTTTGACATTTATTAAATATGTAATCTCTAAAACAATTGAAGCACAGGTTAACTTAAAACAACATTTTAAATGCAAGTGCCAACTGGGTTAACTGAAGTAACGATTGTTACTTTGATGCCTATAAAAGTATTCACCAATGAATTTCCTCCATCTTTGCAAGCAGATACTTCAATCGACTTTTCATCCGTCACAACAGCAAAAAATAGTTTCGTTTTGAAAGTGGTGCAAATAAATATTTCAAATATAAATGTTAGTTGAAGAAAGAAAGTAATACATAAATGGACTGTTGGAAGAAATGCGAGGGTTGAGTACATAATATGTTAATATTTTATATCAGCACAAGTTTGTTAGCATTCGATTTTCGTAGTTGATGTAAACATTTTACAATATATTCAAAAATATTTGCTTTGTAATACTCATTTTTCTCATTTAATCTAATGTTATGTAAATAACATGGAAATGCATGGAACTATATTTGGGTAATTCACAATGGTTGCGTGCAATCCTGACTCAATGTATTTCTGTATTAAGTACTAGATATGTGCACTAATGTTCTGAAGGTATTTTTACAGAAATTAATGAAATTCTGTGTAACGTAAAGATTATGCCATACAACTACGGTCCTCTGTTCATTACATCACCAGCAGTGTTCTTACTTCTTTTGTCTCGTGTTGTAGCGTCAGATGGATTTGAGAGGAATGCAGTGCACAGTTGGAAGTAAATCTATGTAGTGGACTGTATCTACTGGGAATAATTAGCCATGTGGTATCGATGTGCAATAATACTCGACATTACCGTAACGATATCTCCGCTTCGTTTGTTTGAGGGACATAAATCAGGGACTCGCAGTAAGCGATTCGCACACTACCGTCTAAGGTCTCAGGTTTGAAAATACGATCTAACAATGTGGAATTTGTGATGAACAATAAGAATTTGCCCAAGTTTTTTTCGAATTTCTATATTCCCCTCACCTTTAAACTTTACTCCATATCATGATAACGATTATATAACACCAACATATTATCCAATAAATCCTCCATTAATTTCACTGGTAGCCAAATGTTTTAAATACTGGGACAACACTGAAAAAAAAAATAATGCAAGGTATTA